>AJFL01000227.1:0-41938 GCA_000467735.1 Rhytidhysteron rufulum CBS 306.38
GTCTGATCCGCTTGCTTACCGATTACGTTAAGATAAGCCATCTTATCTAATCCCAACCTCCGCAACCTCACCACCAAAAAGCCAAAACAATGACCCCCTCAAACCCTTACACCCACAACCTCAAAATGGAGACCCCAAATCCCGAAATACCTACCGTAACAATCCTCCTCCTAGGCGACGCAGAAGTCGGTAAGTCGACCTTCCTGTCGTAGGTCTCCCCGCGACTTCCCCTCCTCCCTCTCCCCCTCCCTCCATCACCACCACCTCTTCTAACCCCCCACCAGGCGATTAACCCTCGGTATAAGACCCCCAAACGAAACCTCCTTACCCCCCTATGAACTCCCAAAACTGCACGATGGCGACCAACCTTTCACCTTCAACATAACCATGTACAACCGCCCCTACATCTTCAATTTCTACGACACCGCCTCACCAACAACCTACACGCTCCTGCACCCCTCCTTCATAATCCTAACCTACGATATCTCGCGTCGAGACACATTAACCTCTATTCGAACGCACTGGAAGAATTTCGTGGAGGCGCATTTTAATTATGATGAGGCGTTGCCGGTTATGGTTTTGGGTTTGAAACGGGATTTGAGGAGGGAGTGGACGGAGGAAGAGAAGAAGGATGGGGGTAAGGGTGAGAGTGTTATGCCGCAGGAGGGACTACTTGCGGCCCAGGAAATGCGCGCGGATAGGTATGCGGAGTGTAGTGCGGTGACGGGCGAGCTTTGTAGGGAGGTTTTGGAGGATGTGGCGAGGACTAGTGCGAGGACTACGACGGAGAAGGGGGGGAGGAGTGAGGGGGGATGTTTGGTTATGTGAGGGGTGAGGAGTGAGATACCTTGAATTGAGGATTTGATTGAAGCATTGGGTTGAAGCATTGGTATTATTGTAACGTCGCAATTATCTTCAATCGTACAAGACTTTTTCCGGGACTTGAAGCTGATATGACCCGGACATCAAACAAATCAAAATGCGTAGCGCCCGACACGAAACCTCTGAACACGATTACCAACTTGTACAGATAGCCGCCATCTAGCCTTTTCAATCCTTTTTTATCCCTATCCCTCGTATACCTTTTATCAACCATCTTCCTCTTCATCGCCCCACCCTCACGACTCAATCGCAGCCTGACTAGCTCTCAAAGCCCCAACAACCGTAATAGCCAGAATAGGACTAATAATATATGAAATCTGTAATCCCATCAGTACAACCCCAACCAACCCACTTCAAAAACTTACGGTCAACAACTTCGCAACCTTATGCTCATCCTCATCCCCAGCATCACTAACTTGAATCATCGTAATCAACTTCATAGCCGGCGGTCCCGTAGGCATCAACATAAGCGCAAACCAAAGCATTGGATCATCACCCAGCAACCCCGTTTTATCCGCCAGTGTATAAATCACCGCAATAGACACAACGGGCCAAACCACGAATCTAATCACCAGGATAAAGGTCGTGGTGAGCCATGGTGTAGTAGCCCCGGCTTCAGACCCCGCGTTTCTGGAATTAATCCAAGAGGTGTAGAGAGAGATTCCGGCGACTATTAATGGCAGTGGAACGAAGATCGCACCGACATTTTGCCAGGAGGTCGTGAGCCATGCGGTAAAGATACCGCCCTCGTACGTGTCCTTGAAGAAGGCGTGGTGAAGGGGAGAGACGAGTCCGATTATAGCGCCTAGAACGGCACCTATCAACGGAGCATTCAAGAAGTCATAGAAGAAAAGGAGCCACCATTTCGTCCGCGGGTGAAGGTCAATCCATCGCTCTTTAGGGAAGTAAGAAGGCCGACGAAACGATTCATACGTAATAGCATCCAGTCGTTTAGGTTGAGAAGGAAAAAACGTGACCGAAGCCACCGATCCACGACGATCGTGTCGTTGAGGCAATTGTAACAACGGGGCCTCCTCATCATTAATCCGATTCCCACTCGACGTACCATTCCTCGCAGGTTCATCATCATCCTTGGAATCCGGGGTATCAGGCGCATGTTCAGTATCAATAAGCCTGGGCCCAACCGCAAAAGTCAAACAAGAAGAAACCGTCGCAAACACCAAAAAATAAGATTTCGCGCGTTCAATCGCCGCTTTCGTCGACTCATCTTTCACAACCAGATTCCTCAATATCCCCGTTTCGTCCAATGATTGGATAAGCAGCAGCGGGTACGATGTCGTGTTATTGAACATAATCGCCGCAGTGATCCAATCCGGGAATTTGAGGAATATGTGTGCGGCTATGCCTATCATGAATGAAACTAGATGACATATGAATGCCCAGATCAGAATGATGCCATATCTATGTGCGGAGTCTGCGTGAAGCTCGGAACCGATTTTGGTGAGAAGTAAGGCGGGGAGGAACATCTTGACGCATATTTTCGAGATCGTTTTGCCATTAGCGCTATCCAGAAGATTCAATTTCGCAGCAAGTGCTCCGTACGATATAACCAGGAGAACAGATAAAGATGCCTGGATAGCCGCTAGGAAGGATGAGAGTAAGCCGGTTGATGCCATGACGCGATAAGTGGAGATTGGTGGGATGGTTTGAGAGAGGGTTTGGTTAGTTGAAGGTTTCGTGTGACGGCGCAAGGGCCTTTTTGAGCTTTTTGAAGCTCATTTGCTTGTGTTTTTTCTCTGCCTTGTCATTGGTGAACCAAGGGAGAAAGCACGTAAAAAGAGGGAGGGATGACGATCACGTGGCGAGACGCTAACCCCGCCACTTGCGTGAACGTGCATGGTGGACTTTACTCTTATCTCAACTTCATTCCGATATCATCTCGAATTCATCCATCTATTCAAGATATCCCTGAATTTGGAAGATAAATCTTATGAATGGTCACTGTTACTGCTTTTTAGGTCCCGTAGGATAGCATTTCGCTCATGTTCGTCAACAGGATAATTACATCATACTTATAGCTCATTGTACAAACCAACCAGTCTAATTGCAAAGCCCAAGCACGAGCTCAGCCAACAAGTCCCATACTCCGGAACCAATGTCCGCTCAAGTCGTTACCATCTTCGATAAGAATCACCAGTCTTCGCACGGCTGATCAAAAACGTCCAACCATTTATAAACTTCCTCCACCAATTATATTTCCCACTCTTCGTCGCATCCCGCTCGAAAGTAGCTTTCCATGCTCTGAATTCCATTTGGTGGAGGAGGTAATGTATGAAGATATACAGGAAATATATGGAGCAGAAATACATCCATGACACCATGATTATTACACGCAGGATATAGACAGCTGCCTTTTCTTTCGAATGATAGGTCCAAGGCTGAAAGGTGTTTGCGATAATGATAATTTGTATTATTACGACCCAAAATGTTGGAAAGTGGGCAAGCCATTGGAGATCTCTCATTGTCGTTCTTGTGGGATCTAAGGGACGGCGAGGAAGCATCAAACGACTTTTCTCTCCGCAGCCTTTTAAAAAAGCCAGTCGTCAAAAATAAATCTTTGGTGAAAGTAGAGCTTACTATGTAGCATGCAAAACTCTATGTCAACTGGAAAGTTTCGGGCAGTGTAAGTTGGTGCGTCATACTCCCCATCCAGCCTCCATACCCGTACCGCACAATCGTACTCAGCGAATATTTGGTTGGATTTGGTATGTAAATACCGAAAGCATGCCCCTTGTAATACGTTATTACTCGTGTCCATGGGGTGGAACTGTTCGAGGAGTACATATAACTCATTCGATTTAGGCATAGGCATCTCGTCGTTTGGAGGTAAGAGAAACTCCACTAGCCAACCATGTGCTTCGTGAACGGCAGTCTCAGATTGCCACGTTTTGCTAGAGCATGAAGGGTCCCATAAAACGGTTAGGTTGCACCAGTTAGTCCGTTCAATGTCTCCTGAGAGAGTGAATATCTGGTGGGTGACCCTCCCGTGAGAGTGGAAATTGAAACCAATCGGAGTGTACTCCATGCCTGTTGAATACCCGAGGCCCTCATCACTCGGGGTGAGTGGGATCCATCTTTTCCTGTGAATCCCCCCTCCGGCGTATTTCTTTGTATCAAGGAAGAGAACATCCAACGGTACAACGTTGAGGCTCAAGATGATTGCCCTCATCCTCTCTTCGTAATCTGCCAGCTGGGATAAAGATGACGCGTTGAACCCTGTCAGATTCGCAACAATAACGTAAAGGTCCTCTGGTTTACTGGTTGTACGGCTCAAGGGGGAATTCCAGGTGCGAATGAATTCATCTTCCTGTTGTCGAGACCTAGTTCCAAGTACCGATGGCTCCAGAGCCTTTTTCGTGGCAGACCTTAATGCGTTGCATAACGCTCTGCTAGAGTAGTTCTGCGCTCTGTCCCTCTCATACTTCTTCTCTGCACCAGATTCGAAGCCTGGACTGAAAAATGTGAATACCCCCCCCCATAGAACCACAGGGTAAAGTTAATTGCAACGGCAATTCTCCCAGACCAGCTAATTTTCCCAAAGATATTTCGCAAGAAACCAAAGGACCACAGCCACGCAGGCCATGTGGCCCAAAGAATTGTCTCTGGAGCATGGTAGTATAAGTCCAAGTCCATGGCCTCCACATGTATAGAGGAATCTTCTAGTTGTAAACTGCAAGTCTTTGCAAATAGTCCCCCCTGAAGGGTCCATGCTCGACTCATCCAAGTGCAGCAAAAGGAGTGCGCAATGATCTCAAAGAGTTGGTTTCGCTTTGGGGCGTCGTACGTGATGATGCGACCGGAGTTGTCGGATTCGAAAGTGATCTCTTCTGTTCCACATTGCAACCTCTGTAACTCGTCATCTAGAGCCAGGACCCGGACCGTATATCTGACAGTTGAAGAGTGGGAGCTTTGATTTGGAGTTTTATCAGAAATATTATAAGGATTCTGCTATGGGGGTTCGTCATTGAGAGGAGCGGTCTGGAAAACGATAAGAATTGTTTTATCTGCCGGCGCCGTCTTGGTTGGCATGCTAGCTGATATCCTTACTCAAAGCTATCGCTACCGTAGGGGTCTAAATTACTTTCAGGCCAACTGAAGTTAGCATGAAATCTAGCCATGATGCATAATTATCCAATTCGCATCTCTCATGCACTCTGCCACAAGCCGTTCTTCTAGAGACGAGGAGTGTGGGGTGAGTGATGGTGAGTGGAGCGAAAGGTGGCAGCTCCCAAGAAGCTGGCCAGGTATCGTGGCAAGCGATTCATCACGAGAGTACTTAGATTAGCGAATCAGTGTAAATTAATTATCATGAAAACATTCCATTCACATAGAAGTCAAAATCACAAGCACGAAACCTTTTCACCATGACAAACATAGGTAGCATCTTCATACATCACCAAGTCTCACAAGCCAAGAAGAGAATCACGAAATATAAACCTGACTAGATGTAACTAATATCGGCTTATCACATGCCCACAATCTACCATCCCATCGATCTATACCCCACCCAAGGATTCGAAGATCGAGGAAATTGCCGCCAAGGTCAGGAAGAAGCTCCTTGATGTCTGGAGAGAGGAGGGTGAAGAGTGGATCCGAATGATCCTGCGAGGGCTGGTGGACGCCAGTCACCTGCACTCGGATCCTTGAGTGGCCGAAGGAGCGTAGAATAGCTTTTCATTTTCCTTGCGATAGACTTGTCTATAGTAACTCTGAAGCAATGAATTTGGCGGGACGTGAGTTCAGAGTGACGTGCGAGGCCTTCTTCATTCATCTCATAAAATCCAAAACGTTTCTAGATACTCCATGGAACAAAACATAAAGTTATCAAAACAACAAGGTGCTAGAGACTCCAACGAAGAATCCCAAAAACACCCACGAATATGCCTCCAAACCAACCCAATTCCTACAAATTCATACATGACAGCGAAAATTTAGTAAGAATCCGTCACATCTGAGGATGCAGTGGGAACCGTCATGGTCTCAAACGTTGTGGGGAGGGGTTTCCAAAGAGTCATCGTATATGGCGTGGCCGGAGGGAAGCCGGGAAAGAGGCCGTCAGCGGTGACCGTCGATATACCGGCGTCGGATGATGCTGGCTCCTATTTCATTGCGTTAGTATCTGATTCGTGTACTTGCTTAACTGCGTTGACGTACCTCGACACCATGGACCTTGGTCCATGCTGGTGTAGGTGTGGGCGCTGGGATAGGCGCCGGAGGAGGCATCGTAGAAGTATACGTTGGGGGAGGCGTATACGTCAATGCCGGCGTAGACGTGAAAACCATCGTCTCCTTCTTTGGCTCCTGCCTCACATCAGGGTCCTTAAACGAACCCGACTTATTCTCCTCATTCTTATTGATGAGACGACAGCAATAAGAATGATCGTCATCTCTGCCTTCAGTACAATCTTCAACCCTCCAGTTCTCCTCATGACTGCCGCATGCCCTTTCGGCAATCTTCGTGATATCGCCTCCTTTGTACTTGCTCGTAGCCGCAAGACGATTGCGCTCGGCTTCGAACTTGAACCACTTTCCGTAAATCCAGCTGTCGTCCCACTTCTCCTTGCAGACCTTTGGTGGATGGCGTCGAAGTCCTTTTTTGGTCAGGCAGGCCTAGAATTGCGTGAGTTGGGGTCGGCTTTAGAATGGGATGGGATGGCTTGATGGAATGACTTACAACTTCGCCCTCATAGGCATTTCCATATTCATCTAGTTTCTTGGAAACGTCTCGAGGCGACAAGGAGTTGGCAGTACTCGAGTTGTTGGGGATGACCTGGCTCAGTACAGCAGCGGCGCTGAGGAGAGACCCGATAGCGACCATTTTACCAGAGTTGCAGGGCGACTTCGGTGTTGTGTATATTCAGCTTGGGTTATGTGTAATGAAGCTTTGTGCGGAGCATTTGGCGCATTTTAACTGCCTTGACTGTATCAGAGCGTGATTAGAGGTGTGGTAGATTTTGGAAATTTAACACAGCCACTCTACCATTCTATCGTTACTGGCTGAATATTAAAGCGGTTGTGTGAGATATTTCGGTACCTGGATGTAGTCCTTGCGTTTTCAACCCAGGCATGGATTTCGCTCGATGTCTGGAAGCGAAGTTAGCTTGAAGGGTTCGATATCGCTAATAGGTGACGTTACGTGGATGGACCCTCTCGCACTTTCATTCTAATGGAATCCGCAAAGGCTGGCTATTCCAAGAGAGACAATGACATGGCTGTGAAAGTATGGCGCCAAGGTGCAAGAGCCTAAATTTATTCAAAGGTTAAGGATATGTATATTGGATGTGCTATTTCATAGCTCCCGTGGTTTGCGATATATAATAAAATCTAGACGAGGGTAGGAATGAGAAGATCATAGAATCCAAGAATGGAATAGCGTAAACACTATAGTAGCACATCAGTCGATCGATTGATTGCGGGGAAATATGCTAGTCCATGAGCGATGGTTAGTTCGCTGACAAGGCGTTCCAGCCTAGACGGAGCCTTGTCAAAGTATGGGGAAGTCTCGTGAATGCACCTTTTAAATTAGCCTTCGAAGCTTAATGAGGTCTCAATCAGTCTGGTGATTCATGCTTATCTCTCCATTTTGACGTCATTCACCTCTCTCGAGCCTTGATATGGTTTGGTGGGTCTGGAAGTAAGCAAAGCTTGTTCGAGATGCTACCCATGGTCTAGGATCCGCCTAATTCTCGTGAGTCATACACATGTTCAGCCCAAGAGCAAATCGAGAGGTCCAGCAATGACCTAAAATGGCCCAGCCATTAACATCCACGGGCCAGAGTATCCTCAATCAACGATATCTTCAGCCCTAGCCGCCTCTTGACTATACATAGTTAATCGCTCAATGCCCTTCTAAGTTAGTGGTAGAGATTATTAGGGTCTAGCCAAGTCCCATCTGTTCTGGGTTAGTGAGTGCAAGCTCCTAGGCCGACCCGTGGTGGCGCTGTTACGGACTATCTCCAGGATAGTAATGGAACTTCCTTGACTTGTTCGACTATTAGAGTATTGCAACGAACACAGGATCAGTTAGTTGGAACAGGCGGATTTAAGAGCCGTGAGTCTCAATGTGACCATGATGCTTTCTTGCGGGTTTAGAGCAAATATCACCTCACCTAACTTGCCGAAGACCTACACTTGGGTGAAGCGCTGTGATAGCGAGCTGGAGTTGTTTACTTTGTAGGCTACTCGCCAGAGCCGAGTGGGCTTAACCGCGACATAACGCCATCACAAAATCTAGAAAGAAGAGGTACTGCAGTCTGCTTTGTGTAAGACAACTCGAGACCGCTGGTGAGATGTTTTAGGTGAATTTGGTGAGAGTTCGCTATCAGAGGTTGCGCATATGTAATGGATGTCGTTTCAATGATGATTCGGACCTCAAGATGGTAAGCGTAGGGGATTCTTATGATTCTTATACGTTCAGGAGTCGTATGTACCGACCCAACTGTAGAGCCAGAATATCACCAGGGCCAGTGAGTCTTGTTCCTTGCAAACGTGACTTCGACGGGATATACTTCTCGTTCATCGACCCCAGCAGCTTATTTATATCTCGATATCCTATCTTCAAGAGTATTCAATGCCTCCTAGAATCCAGAGCAGGCGTAGTCGACATTTGGTGACCCACATCGATGCGAATATTTATGGGGATGTACACTTCGGAGGGATAGCGGCCGTTATGCGAGATCGTTGGGAGCATTCCGAGTTCCGCTTGCGATATAAAACGCGCAAGTGGGCCGAAATGCCATGTTGTTCAGGTGCCGAGCACGAACGTTTCACCGACTATTTTCAACGGTCAACAACGTCGACTCTTTGTTCAAGCTTCCCCAAGCGCCACTTTGCTATAGCAACCCTGGACACGCCGTCGGAAAGGGCCTTTCGCGTAGTGCCTCGGCCGAAGATGAGATAGATAAACATGGACAATTCATGGCATCGAAGAGCGCAAGGCTGCAAATTTTTGCGCCGGGCCATTTTCGCGTCTGAGATATGTGGAGTGACACTCGCATCTCCATAAGTATGAGATCTGGACTACAACGAAAATGGATCCTTGCCGGTGCACGGACCGTGACCTATATGGAGATCAAATCTTAGATTACCATGTGTTGTCAAGCGCTCTCTATAGAGAGTACGTACGTCTATACTGAGTCGAATGTTTTCGCAAGGACCAGGGCTTTCGAAACCGAAGTCTTCCTGATTTTCCCGGGCTGGACAAGGTCCGAGAGCTGCGCCGTACGCATAGCATGTCACAAATTGCTCAACGAAGCAGTATGTGCAGATGTCGGTTCGATAAAAGGTGCATTCGGTGTAGGCATCTCGAGATTGAATCCTCCTCACGGGTAAATGATGAGGTTTGTAATCGCATGGTGTTAAGCTGACTTTCGAGCATAAGACCTTCGTAAAATCCGAACGGCATTAACGATAACAGAACAAGGCTGAGTAATGGCTAAGGGGGGCCTTTCTTACTATACAGATGACTATGCGGTGTGTATGAATCCTGTCGTTGATGTTCTAGGGTAGTTGATAGTCTAGTAGAAGGAGAGACCGGAACACTCAACTCGACATCAGGGGCAAGGAAAATCCCCGGGCGCACCGCTATTCCCGTGAGCCCACTTCGGTACAGCAGCTAGCTCCCAGCGCCTCCGGTGGGGCAGACTATGGCCTCATATGGATAACTTGAAAGGTTAGTCGCATACAACTATAAACCCACTACGAAGAAATGGTTGCTTTTCGTGGGTAATCTCCTGTCCAGGTAGAATATTTGGATGAGCTTTCCTACGCTGGTCCTGTAGAGCGAAGACATTTAGTGATCGGATGTGTTTATTAAACAAGAAAGTGAATTGGTTCTTCTAGAAGATACCATGGGATGTGGAAGAAATGTGTTTAGTGATCGAAATATGTGGAGTTGCGGCAAATAGTCCGAGCTTTTCAGGGTACGATCGACTTTTGACATCACGATGAAGGATCTCGATTTGCCGAACTTTTGCCCTTGTCTCGACCTCATCTCCGCTGGAATAGACATGCCGTGGAACAACGCCTTTCGGACTTAATTATGGCTTTGTCATGTACTCGCAACCTTGTGATGGTTGTCAAGGCTGCGGCGGCGTATTCTGCTTGGCAAGCTGACTGTATCTCTTAGTCAGGCTATTATATCCGTCTTGAAACGCAACAACATGCAACTTGAGAAAGCAACCGAAACAGAATGCATTGTACCGCTTCGCTGAGAGCCCGGACCTTATCTTAAATCCGACCGTCCCACCATGAGCAGTTGCCGTGAGCTTGGCGTGTCAAGTGAGCGGGAACTACTGTAGTACGGTGCATTGAAGCCAGTCGGTCGGAGCCTCGAGAGCTTCTAGACGGGCACACTAGTACGTAGTATGTGGAGTTCCGGTGAAAATTGAACATGCTGTTGACGGTTGGAGGTTTGAAAGCGCATTTGTAAGGACGGGCGTCATTCGCCATTGGATGTTTCCCTTGAAGATGTGGTCGACTCGGCGGTGATATATATATGTTCGTTCGCTCCTCAACAGTTTGCAATTCATCACAGCAATTGATACCCAATACCCCAAGTTTCTCGTCTTAAATCCAACTCTTTCATAACCAGTTTTCTCAGAATCAAGTCGTCATGCCTACTTTCACTGTCTTCAAGGGCTCCAAGGATGGTTCCATCATTGAATCTCAAACCATAAAACCGGATCGACTCGAGGGAGAACAGGTTCTCGTCCGCATCACTGCTTCCGGTGTTTGCGGTACCGACGAGCATTACAGATCTGCGGATATGGTATTAGGACACGAGGGTGCTGGCGTTGTTGAAGTCGTTGGGCCTGCCGTCAAGACTTTGAAGAAGGGCGACCATGTTGGTTGGGGTTACGCACACGGATCTTGTGGTCATTGCCAGTACTGCGTCTCCGGTCGCGAAATGTTTTGCCCAGAGAGGGAATTTTATGGCATCGCTGATCTGGACCAAGGAAGCTTCGCGTCCGGCGCCGTTTGGAAAGAGAGCTTTCTTTTCAAGATCCCAGATGGCATCTCAGATACCGATGCTGCCCCTCTGATGTGTGGTGGTTCGACCGTGTTTAATGCTCTTCGAATGTACAACATCCAGCCTACGGACAGAGTGGGTATCATTGGTGTTGGGGGTCTTGGACATCTTGCCATCCAGTTCGCTAGCAAGATGGGTTGCGATACTGTTGTTCTCAGTGGTACCGATTCGAAGAGAGAAGAGGCCATGAAGTTGGGTGCAAACGAATTCTACGCGATGAAGGGCAAGGACAAACTCGACATTGGCAAGCCGTTGAATGCCCTGTTAATCACTACAAGCGCTCCACCTGGTAAGTATTCTCATCCATTCCCCATACAAAGCGCGTTCATCTCTAACATCCGTTCAGACTGGAACCTCTTGGTACCCATCATGGCTGCCGACAGCATTATCTTCCCCCTCACCGTATCCGGGGAAGAGTTGAAGATCCCAATCATGTCTTTGATCCTAGCTGGCCTCCGAATCCAGGGTTCTGTTCCTGCGGCTCGCTATATCCATAGGCAGATGCTTGAATTCGCCGCGCTGCACCAGATCAAGCCTGTACAGCATCAGTTCCCATTGTCCCAGAAGGGTATTACCGATGCTTTCCAGACCTTGAGTGATGGAAAGATGAGGTACCGTGGTGTCTTGGTCCCGCAGTCCTAGATTGTCGCTCTCACACATCTGAGTCACCATGACGGTCGCAATAACGTTTACACGTTTGAAAGGCGGATAGGCAGAAGCCTATAAAGCAAATCAACGCGATAAACCGTAGATTAATGATCGCTTTATGAATTATACTCCATAATTATGAATCATCTCTGAAAACCCCTGCACATCATCCAGTTCTGCGTGAAGTCAGCATTAGTCATTGTTCCGCCTTGGTTCTCAGGTTCTTTTCACTCCCAGCTCGCCCTTCTGAAGGAGGCCGAAAGTCTGTGAATCGATAGGTATTTCCCAAAGATATAAAATACGAGTTGTTTCCAGCTGTGAGGTTCGTTCGTTCTCCCGAAAAGCGCATCGATGCCGATCCTTCGCCCTCTCACGTGCATGTCTAAGCCCCACTCAGACATCGCGCTACCGAAAAGCTTCCTCAGACCTCATCTGATCTTCAACATTCATCCTAAACGTGTATTTATCCCAACCACCCGTGGATTTTATCTCCGTCGCATGATTCTTGCACTATTTGATATATCCCGTTGATATATGATGCAAATATCTCCATTTCGACCACGCGCAGAGGGTTCGAGGGCGTTGACGCGAGATCGGAGCGACCGATGAGCCTTCAGGGAAAATTTGTTCTCAGATGCGGTAAAACATGAGATGTTTCGATTTTATATGCTACATCGTGTTTAGTTTTCGTATATTCTTGAGCGCTAGCAATTTGTTGCTAGAACTTGTCTCTTTACCTCTCCTCCAAGTTTTCTTTGCGTCCCCCACCAAGTGTCAGCAGAAATAGTCATTTTCAGTTTTTCAAGACTTGTGTCCACTTTCATAATTTCCTTGTGTGTAGTATCAGGTTGCTTGCTCCGAAAAATATGTGAGGACAGCTTTCGGTGCACGATCGCAAGGAAAATCGTTGGTGGCATTGACCGAGAGATGCGGCAAGCATGAAAGAGATGGATTGACGACAATCAGCCGGCGCGATATGAGAGAGCGAAGGGTAATATACTTTCACCGCATGCGATACTTCTTCCGTAGGGCCCAGGCGACATTCGTGGACGTCGGGGGCTCTGCAAGTACCTCCAATCGAAATCCCAAGCAAGTCCCTTGGTGGATTGCTCCCGACGCCAACGATTTCGTTGAACGCCTGCGCACTTTTGCGCACATCGAACGCTTGCGCGCGGATGCCTTGGAGGTCGCATGCTTAGGGCTTCTAGAAAGTCAGCGAAAGCCGTGAAAATCTTCACTCGCCGAAACTATTGCGCTAAAGTGCTATTGAAGAATACCCTAAGAATACGAGCCCATCATATTGGCTTCGGTGCTCGTAGACGCTGTCAACAAATGTCGGCGAGGATGCGCTGTTGTTGTGGAAGAAACCATGACTGCGAGGGTGCATGTAGAAAATTGGTGTGTCGGGATTCCCACTACGTCACTATCGAAAATTCCCTGGCGTGATGCGCAGATGCAAGCTGCGAGGTTTTGCGTCTCGTGCCGATGACGCCATTTGAGAAGGCAACAGCCACGATCCCTTGCCACAGGCCAGCCACACTAAGTGCGGGGGGGTTAGAATTGCCCTATATATTTCCTACAGTTAACACATGTTGTCAACAAATAACTACTGCTAAATGGTGCAGCTGGTTGTGTGGTTGACTGCGTGTCAGGTCAGATAAGTACTCCAAAAGCCCCCCCAGTTCGAAACCCGCTTACTATCTAAATCGGCATTATATACATCATACTCCAAAGTATCTTGTATAAGCCACCTAGAGCTATAATAAATATATAATTATAAAAAAAATTCGGAGGCTCAATTGCGGGTTGTGGGATTCGGTTGTGAGCCACGGGGGTGGGCGATGGTTGGGGCCCACCTCATAATACAATTTTTTTTCTCTATCTTATTATTCCAGCTAGAAAGAGGATAGTTGCACATTATCTTTTTAATTTTAAATTCCTTGCATTCTAAGTCTTAAGAATAGTTGCCTTAATATGCAATCAGTGAATGCGTTTAAGTTGTGTTGACCGCGAAACTATTTTGGTGGCGAATCACCATAAACACCTCTGCGCGCGGTAACTAAACTTTCTTCACGACACAAACACCTCTCGTCTCTCATCACCTTCTCGCCTCTCACTATCCTCTCTACTCTCATCATCATTTCTCTTCTCATCATCCTTTCAGTCACATTCCCCTCGAGCCTAGACTTACCTCGCCACCGTCATAGACCTTAGCACCTAAGATGCTGTCATTAGCCAGCTCCCACGGCTAGACAAATTAATGCAAAGCAAGCTCAAGGACATTCCCACGCGTCTTCGGCCTGATCTAGACGTGACCGAGTAGGTCAAGCTATCCGCCTTGCAATTGCTGTCACCAATGTTTGTTCCAGCATTATTGAAGAAAACGCCAAAACCAAGCTATCGCAGTACGTATTCACCATTAAACTCACCTCCGCGTGATGAATGTAATGTAATCCGACTCTAATCCTATGCATGTAGTATCCCTCCAGACCTTGACATCGGAACACTCTTCGCTCACCGCGTCGAAATCGATGCCCACTTTCGGATTCCTAAGAAGATCGGCCAATCGATGATTGTGACGCGTCTAATATGGTATTACCAGATGTGCAGCACTCATGCCTTCACCGCCACCTATCGCCATATTCGCTGGACAGTCATCATCTTCCTTGCCGCTGCGAGGAGCGGAGAAGCCGGAGCGCATTTTATTATCGCGTTCCTCGCGGCTTGGTACGAATAGCTCCGAACGCCAGAAGAATTCGAAAAGAGGGAGACATTCCTGCGGATATGGAAAGAAGGGCGTTTCGACTTACCTCACCATAACTCCTCGATGTGCCTGAAGACTAAGACTGCTATGAATAAGCTCGTGGAAAAATTGTAGTACCTTCAGTACTACTTTCCTCAATACAATCCGGGAGAGACGGCCGAACAATACGAGGCACGTACGGGTCCACTTCGTGCCATCAAGTACGTGTCCTTGCAATTTGCCGAGGCTCGCGCAGACGACCAGGACGGTATCAACACTAGGGTCACGGACCATTACAGCAACACAGTGAAAGAATAGTGCACCAATATTGAGGGTTACGAAGGTCCTTCTCGCGCTCTCTACCATCTCAGTCGGCCTATCGAATATTACGTCAAGAAGGGCCCAGCGGGCAAATACCAAGATCCTGACAGCGTGTTTCCTCTGAACAAAGACGAAATACTCGGATTCATTCGCACCGATGAAATGGATCCCGAGAAGCACACCGATGTACTTGGCGAAGTTCTTGCATGGGAATAGTTGCTTGGAAAGTTCGATTCACACACCACATGGCCAATAAATGAGAATGAATTATGGGATTTCAAAAATACATGAAACGGATTCAGAGATGCTTGCAGATCTCTTCACTCAAGTTCTCTGAATGATTCACATTTTCTCTTGGGGTTGCCTACTATGAGGCTTGGCGTTTGGATGCCTTCAGAAGGGTGGAATTCTTGGTGGTCAGATGGTGTGATGGATAAATGAAACTGATATTAGATGATAGCTTCGTGTATTTACCACAGATGCATCCACTTATCACCCTTCCTTACCTACATGCCGTGTATGTTTTCAAGACATTCAATCTATGAAGAGTGTTTCGGCGAATACATTCCTACCCTCATCAGCTATCAGTAATAGATGCTGAGATTTCTGGGTCATGGCTCCTACACCTTGGCTGTGATATCTAACTCATCTATGCAGTACTCGTACAATGAAGGAGCGTGTTTCTTGTGGGTTACGGAACGAAACTCGAAGGATACAAGGAGACGGACTTTTGAAATATTCAAGCTTGCTTACATGCATATCGATAGCTAGTCATCTAATACGTGATACTTCTGTCCGTCGGCTTTCTTCCTTTCTAAAATGGTATCCTCGAGATCGCTGATAGTTTCAAGTGGTGCGTCAGGATAGCAGTAATAGATAGGTAGAATATGGACTATCTATACCAAAAACCAGAAGACCAGAAGATCAGAAGGACCAGATATCTTAAAAAGACCCCTGGCTATTACCATAATGAAACAAAACTACTACCGAATCAGTAATAGCTAAGTTACCCGGGGTTGTATTGTTTTCAGAAAAAGTTGGTTACGATTCTTTATATTATATGCGTAGGATTGTTTGATGAGACGATGACAGCGGCACTATATTTGCCGAGTAGGATACCAGGGTATCTGCATAGCCCCCATGTTCGTAAGGCATCCGCACTCCTGCAGTAGCTACGCCGCACCGGTTTTCTTGGCGTTCCCTCCACTTCTACCTCATTCACGACACAACGGCACAACTTAACCTACAATACTTGTATTACAAATATATCGTTTTCATCGGCTTCAGATACTCTGATTTGGTCATGGTGCTGGATCGAAGCTGTGACCTTTGGGTCACTGCTTCAGTGGTCATGGAGGGACCAACATCAACCGTAACCGTAAAAGATAAGAAATTTAATATGCTCCTTGGAGCTCAAATTGATTCCACAAAAGTTAGTTGAGTATTTTTCATCATTGCTGAAGTTTATGTCGCTTATGGTTTTTGCTTTAGATAGAAATGACCACGAGGCTGGCGATTTCAAAGTATCAAAATGTAATAAATCACCAAATTATGATCCAAGACTTGGTTGTAAGTCATTCTCATCTCACAAGAGATACCCTCAAGCCTACGCTAATGATATCTATTAGAATATTACTATAAAATTCACTGAAAATCTTCCTTCTCCATCGAATGAAAATAATCAGAAATCCTTCAAAATAATAGATAATCACGAAAATGTTTTCAAAATTAAGAGAAATAAGTTCATATTCGTTCCGAAAGAACTAATTGAATTTATGAATTATAATATCGAAAAGAGCTGGGTCACTGCCGCAGATCAAATTCTATCAATTCCTCAACATCGGACGAACAATCCCCTATCGACGAGCATCATATTCCTTTCTCTGCTCCAAACAGCAGCAGCGACGAATCTATTCGATTGCAGTAATATCCACCATTCTTCTCAGCCACGGATAGGGATGTCACTACTCGCCGCTTTCATACTCCTCCCCCGTATCCCCCTTTCCCGCATCCTCGGCATCCTAATGGCCGCCTTCGCTCTAGCCTGGCCCGTCGCCAATCATGATCCTCGATCCCCCACAGTTCTTCTCTGGTCTATTTACATAGCCTAGGACATTTTCACTGCCTCATATGGCTTCAAGACGTTCAAAGAGCATGAACTTGGTCGAGGATCCCTGTTTGTGACGCTCCTCCTAACTTCCGCACTTGTGGCACTATATGCACGAATCGAGACACAGGACGGAATCGATGCATTTGTAACAGCACTACCGCCGATTCTGAGCTTAAGCATTTTCACGATCACCACTGGGCCTGAAGTGAAAGGGTTTGTGAAGAGTTGCTTCGATAGTATCACTGGCTGTATTGGCAATGCACTTATTGCTCTAGGAACTGGGCTTTAGGGTAGATATGATGAAGGGAGCAGGACCAGTGATGTAGAATCTGGAAAATTAAGAGACCTTGGCGTGGTTATGCCAGCAAGTAACCTACCCGGAGTTGAAATGGCCATGGAATCATGGTAAATTTTAACATAAAATTTGGAACCAAAAGATATTTGGTAAATCAAAATTTGAAATTTGAAATTCAAATTTTAAAAATATCATGCTAGGTACGTAATACCTAGTAAAGTAAATATAGCATCACCATAGCTGCGGCGCAATTGAAGGTGGTTAAATTGTTGAAATAATTAAATTATTGGAAGTACTCTAAGAGTACTTAAATAATTTGAATAATTGATATCTCTATCATCGAAAAGTGAACGATTCTCTATAATAACCCAAAATCCTTTTTCTATGGCAAGAAGGGAAGCAGCAAGATTCAATGAACAATTCATGAAAGTCTATCCTACATGTTTTTTTTATTGTCATGCCTGATTTCCTGGCATGTTCCTATACATACAGTATGTCGTCTCCAAACATCAGGGTTGGATGGTAGATATCTAGTCCAGTATGAAATTAGTCATTCACTTATGCACTCGGCAGTTCATTATTCATTGGATGTGAAAATTGCAGATATCATGATTTTGCCATCTGCATAAAAACCGTTCTGCCCCGTTTAAAGTATTTTCCTGGTAGATTACGTATCCATATCTAAACCCGTCCCATACTTTGCGCTATGTGATGAAAAGACATAGCCTCTTCTCGGCAAGGAAATCAATACAGATAGTGAGCGAGAGGTATAAAGCATAGTTTCAAATCATGCCAGCATTCCCAACTCTCAAGAGGACTGATTTAAAGAAGCTGCCAGAAATGCATCAAAATCAAAATCGTTGTACCAATTCCCTGGCATTGTAGTTGTGGAATCTTCCACGGAGGTAGGAGTGGGGTTGTATTGCGTGAAAACTTATTGGGTATCACTCTCGGTCGGATCTTGAGAACTAATCGCTTCAAGCGAAGCCGGATGCGTAACGTGCTACGAGTATTTGTCGAGATCCCCACGGATCTAGTTGGTGAGATTGTTCCATGTCCCCGTTAGTAAAGACCGAGCTTCGAACATCAGCTTCTTGAATGCGTCGATTAGAGCAGTTCCTTCGGATATGCGAGTGGTTGATGATGCAGGTAAATTATCAATATCCTTTGGATTTTCTTCTCTGTTGATGCTAGCGACCGATTCCGTATAATTGATCGGATTAATGGGGCGAGCAATGGGAGCTTCGAGCTCTAACCTTTGACGGCGAGGTAATTCTCTATTGTCTATAATGTATTAACATGATAATAATGAATTTAGATGTCTTCGATGACTTACGTGGGCTAGGAACGCACTTCTCACCGGGGTAAATTTCAGAATACAAGTATCGCCACTGCATTGCTACTTGTTGGGGTCCTCAATATTGGCGACGAGGAATGCAATGTCCCGGAATATGTAATAGCTGCCACTCAGTCTCGTCCAAGATGTCGGCATTACAAACCCTGCAAAGTCTGACGAAGATGATATGCCTTCGCTCTAAGTGTCGACGGATATCCGACATTGTGGTTGCATTAGTACCACCACAAATGCATGATTTGTTATGGGATACTTTGTATTTGTGAACAGGACAGGCGAGAGTTCCCTGTAACCTTTCTTTCTTTCCATTGTGAGTTGTTCTGGGAGTGTCGTTTTCGTTTGTATGAGGATTATGCGCCCGGGTTATAGGATCTTTCCCCCCAAACGAGCCGAGAGCATTTGAGTCTGACATTGTAACATATTGACCCAAAACTGGCGGGTTAATAGGCGATTTGATGGAAAAGTGAGCAAGTTGTTCGCTTTGTCCAACACCATGGTCGTTCAGTGTATCTCTTAGTAATTTGACATCGACTGATTTCCCTTTAATAGGGTCAACAGGTTTTCTAAGTCGGGGTGGGGGGATTTGCAATTCAGGGTGATGCTTGCGTTGGTGCGTTAGCAAAGCATCACTTCTATTAAATTTCCCATGGCAGATTTGACAATCGTTGGTGGTCCTGGAATGCTGGTTACGACAGTGTCTTGAGAGATTCCCGGTCGCATAACGCCCGGTAAAAGAATAACCACATATTTCGCATTTGCGTTGATCATATGCGTTTTCATGATTGCACTCTCTTTGATAGATGCGGGCACGGTTGTTAGTGTCGCAGTTGAGGACGGACAGCAGGGTCTCGTATGAAGATTTGGAATGCCGAGGCCTAAATCTATCACCCTCTGAAGCAATGTCCTATGCCCCTTAGTACATTCATGTATGCCAGCATATCATCCAATAATATTACTAGAGAGAATTTTTCATGACGCTTACTTTCTTAAGGCCACTCTAGAATTTTGTATCTTGTGAGTAATATATATCTACAATATTTTCATGCTCCGTCAATGGGTACGACGGTATTTCCTAAACCCAATTAGTTTTGAGTAGTCTATTTTGGTGTAACTTACCTGTTTGATTTCGCAGGCCGACGAAGATACGTCCATATCAGAAAACCCAACCTAGGTGAGAAGATTGCATTGTGCAACATAAAATGATACAGGAGAAACCTATAAAAGGTTAATCAAAAGATTCAATGTCTGCTTGAAAGGAAATAGCGCGATGGACTCCCCACCGTATTTATCACGAGAGGCTACTGCCCAGCTGCAGAGTTGCCCGGTTGCATTCTTGGCAACTCTGCGAATCGACCAATCATCCATCGGGAAAGTTATCGGGTTGTCGAGTTATTTAAATTGTCGAGCCTTGCGGATTTCTGAACGCCATGCATATCGGCTAGCCAATGGCTGTGATTCGTAAGGCACCAACCAAAAACGAAGAAGGCAACGAAAGCATAAAACAAGGTTACACCGTCGATGACCGATGATGGATAAGAATCTAGGATGTGCACTAGATCGTGACGAAAAGACCATCTCGACTCTGCTATAGGATTTTGAAGTTGATCCAAAACCATAGTAGAGAAAGTAGAAGGGGATTGTACGATATGACAATACCTCAGTCGAAAGATCGCATTGACTTGCGTGGAATATAGCATAGCCGCGTATTGTTCGCGCAAGTGCGACACTGGAGCACATGCCATGTGGTAACACGGTGTGGAAGATATTTGTTGATACCTCATACTAACGCACTAGTCCAGCATAGTAATAAAACCAAGTGAGAAATCCGTACGCTGATGGCGCGGAACATAGCACAACCGTATGCTGTTAGCGGTAAAGCGACAGTGTCGTCTTACAGCAATAACTTCGTGAAGTTGTTCATCTTCTGGACGCATCCTCCGTCGAGTGGCCCGTCTTCCAAAAGTACGCTACTTGCGCAAAAACGACAATGTCGCATTCGGGAACACTGTGTACAAGAGATTCTTTATGAATATGAGCGATGAACAGCGGCACACGAGATTTCGGAATAGCTGGTTCTCGACTTTGGTAGGTTTGAGAGAAACCTTGTTCTCGACGGTGGAGGTTTTGAGATGATAGCGGGTTCTCAACTACGGAGATTTTGCGATAGCTAGTTCTCAACCGTGGAATAGCTGGCTGTAGATTTAAGGATCGATCTTCAGCTCTGAAAGGTTTTGAACACCTGGTTCTCGGATTTGGAGAGTTCGGGATAGCTGGTTCTCGAAGGGTTTGGGACAGCTGGTTCTCCACCATGGAGGATTTGGGATAGCTGTTTCTCGACCTCGGAGAGTTTCGGATAGCTAGTTATAAATTTTAGGACCGGTCTTTAACTGTGGGCGAGTAAAGATTTCTGGTTCTTGACATCAGAGATTTTGGGATATCTAGTTTTCGACTTCAGCTGGTTTGGAAATTCGAGCTAGCTGTTTCTCGCCTGCGGAGAATTTGGGATAGCCAAGGTATAGCACAGAACGTTCATATATTGCTTGCGCAAACACGGCAATGTTGTATTACAGCGATAACGCCTTCACTTTTCCGTCTCCTAGGGAATGTGTCGTATAAGCGCATCATGCAAAAGAAATCGAAGAACGGAGATTAAGGATGAAAGCCCATGTGCTCATACATGTTGCTTGCGCAAATGCGACAATGTCGAATCCCAGATCCAACTTGAGGTTGAAGACATCCCGCGCTAATCCGTTTTAGGAATAGTCAAGGAAGTGTGATGTCATACATCGTGGTTCAACATCAAAACCATCTGAACATTGCCAAGAACCACCACACCCAAGAGAAACAAACATAAAATATCTAAAGAGTTTCATTTTCTACCTAAATATTTCATCGCCCATCCATCATCATAAAACATGGTATCAAAGCCATCCCAACAACGTCAAAAACGAGGAAACGTACAATCCAAAAAAATCCTTTGCAAACTCCTGTTGCATAATCATCAGAAACGCTAGCAACATACACAAAAGTAATACAAACATGAAACCTTCGTGTGGCTCCAAAACAAACATCCCTGATTCGTGACGGCGTGCGAAAGTTTGATTGTGAAATGAGAGGTTGACTTATACTCCACGGAACTGGGATGCAGTTAGTTTCATGTATATTTCGAGCGGCTGGGAGGTCGGAACTTACCATTCTCACAATCAAGAACCACATCGCACCGATAAACCTAAACAAACTCAAGCCTGCAACACTGTAGAGGACAACAGCCAAGTAAATGGTGGCCTTCCTGCTCTCCTCATCCTGTTCATCTCCTTCGGCAGTGACCTCGAGACCACCGGTTTGCAGAACGACAGCGCAGAGAGCCAGATTACAGAACATCCAGAAGAGCACGACACTGGATCGGAATCCCTTGTAATAATCTTCTTGCTTGTCTTCGGCGCTGGGGTTCTTTTTAGGTTCAACCCATTTGGTCGAGAAGACACGTAATTCGGATTCATATTGCGTGTTAAGATCTGCATCATCCGTTGGGGCCTGGATATCTGCCTTTCCGTCCGCTTTCGTCGTGACTGAAGGCAGCTTTTCAGGTTTGACATCTCCTTTGGTACCCCACGTGATGTCGTGCGTGTTACAGAAGGCGTAGACGTTAAGAATGTTGATATAGGTTGGCGTGAGAAGGAGGTATTGGATGAACTGGAATGACAATTAGTAACCCAATTATAGAGATGGATTTGGTTGATCACTTACCGATGTGAGCATGTGCCATGGATCGAAGAAAATGATGGACACGACAAGCCACATCACGTAGGTTGAAGCCAGCGAAATAATCAACGTAAAGAAGATCGGATCGCTAAAAAGATTGGTGAACGTGAAGCCGTTATTCTTAGAAATCTGCGTCTGCACCGATTTCACCGTCAGGAAGATGGATGCGAACATCAGATATCTGTTTTCCGGTTAAAATCTTCAAATGTGGGTGGAGAGGAATTAAACTTACGCCATGATGAAGACCCAAAACCAGACCATACTCATATATAACCTATTCGAACCTTGAGGACGATTTCCTAACGACAGGACGAAACAGGATACGAGTGTGCCTAGATATGCCCATTCAAACACGATGAATAAGACCTTTCCAGTAGTACCGAGCGGGGTTTGGAGAGACTTTGTCAGGATATGGAAAACTAGGAAGAAGTTACCGATAGCGAACCAGGCGAAGAGCATGTTAATAGTTTGATAAGTGAATTCAACCAAGAACATCATCTTTCGTATGAAAGAGTGATCGCTTCGGAAGATTTCGTGGGAATGGGCCAGAGCATAGACGGCAGCAAAGAAGGAACCGTTGAGCCATCGTCGACGCTGCAAAATGAAGTCGGACATTTCTGTTGGCACGTCCGTTTCTCCATTGGCTGACTTGACGTATTGGAGGATCCAGTGGCAGTTCCTTTTCGAGACCAGTTCGAAACAGAGAATACGATCTTCGGCGAGATACATGTTGGCAGTGAAAATACCAGCGTTGGCACCATGCATCTTCTCACCGGCGAAGTATTTCTCTAGCGGTCCATTTCCGGTCTTGTCGTTCTGCAACGCAACGTATCGGTATGCTGAGAACGCACCAGGCAAGACGGAGATGAAACCAAACGCAGATTCCAAGGGTTTGTCCAAGATGTTGCTCATCTTGTACTCGAAGTTCTGGGTGGCAACAAGCGGGTTCAGAAGCTTCTTTCCATGCACCAACATGGCCTTGATTTCACCACAAGCACCAGCACACATGGGCTCTAAATCGAAAGCTTTCCACAAATGATAGATGGAATCCTTTCCTGGTTTCGTACCGGCATCAAGCAAAACGCAGATGTTCGGATCCAAGACCGTGCCAAAAGCTTGGAAGAACCATCGATGGGAGTTGATTTTCTTTTGATTCTTCTCCTTCAAACAGAAGAGCATTTGAATTGGTGTGGTTCCCTTCTTGACGTTGACAACGCCCTTCTTGATATCGAGCGTCATTTGAGAGGTGTACTATTAAAAGTTAGAACATTTTTACGTAGCCTAGGGAGTACGGAATACCTCGTAAATGTGGGCCGTCACATCCTTGCCGTTGACCTGCTGCTTGGCAATTCCGTCTTGATAGACTCCCATAGCAGCAAGCACGGCTCTTGTTCTGGGGTTGATTTTACCACGACCGTCGCTCACTACACATACGACAATCTTCTTCCAAGCGTCTTTACCCCAAGTTTTGCTGTTATTTCTGGAGTTCATGTACTCAATGTTTTTGATGACACCGATCATCGTCCGGGCAAACAATTCGTCCTCTTCGTTATACATGGTGATGACAATGAAGAGCTCAGTAGGCCTTGGCTTGGCGAACAACTTCTGACGTAACGTAAATCGCTCCGCGGCGAAGTCTGCGGGGTCGCAGGTCGCCGCAGAATATCTCATGTGAGTGAATTCATCACGCTCTGGTGGTTGAGCATGCGGAACCTGGTTCAGCAGTCTTGGTGGGATGGGACAATCGAGAACGAGATTTCCCTTGAATAGCTGCACCTCCTTCACCGTCTTCCATCTTTTGATGGGTGCTGGGCTTGGGGTGGGTTGCGGTTCATCATGATAATCGGGCTCCAAATCATGAGGGCTGTGCGGGCTCGTTGGGTCTGGTCCGTACGCATTCCCCGCCTCTCCTGGTATCATCGGCCTTCTGTCATCATCATCTTGCCAGTAATGTGTAGGTTGCGTCCCGTATCCGGGGTGCTCGTCGTGCGGAGAAGGATCGTAGGGTTGAGTATAATAAGCATCGTGGTGCGCTTGTGGATCTAATCCGTAGCTGCCACCATGAGGGCGGGGGTCGTAGTCGTCGTGATAGTCGGCATGGCCGCCGTAAGGTATGTTTTCTACCGAGTACTACAGCGGACATTGTGAGTTTTTGGGGTGTTGTTTTGCAGCACGCTGTCAACTTACACTCGGTTGTATCTGTAACCTGTCTCCAGGCGTACCAGGTCCTGGACCTGGTCCTATGGGGATTTCCAAAGGTGCGCCTGCGTTGGAGGGCACATACGGTCGGTCATCGAGCTGATAGCCTTGAAAAGGGTTCCCTGGAGAAGGAGTACGTCCCGGTCTTCGCGGGTCCATGTTGTATTCGTCGTCTGCACCGCCTTGTGAACCTGTGCAGGATTGTTTGTTAGCGGAGTGTATGTGAAAAGAAGTCGACGAACCCAGGTAAGTGGGTGTAACGGGGATTAGAGGAAGGTGATGTAGGAGTGGGAATTAGATTGCGTTGCCCTCCCTGGTATGGAGGCTCATATGACTGGGTCTGGGCAGAGCTTGATATCTGGGGAACCACAAAGACAGTATGGACCCGGCTGTGCAGCGTCGTCATGCCCCTCCGACAGGTGAAAGGATGTCAGGCTTACCAAGACGGTTATATCCCGACATTATGCTACCTTTGTTTACAGCGCTTTTTGCAGTCGAAGCTCTGGGAGAGCTGCGCAGGATGCAGCGTGAGGAATGCGGCAGGCCGTCTCAAAACTGGAATTTGATGATCCTCGAGCCTGATGCCGAAAACTGGCTAGGGTGCGAGGTTTCAGCTATGTTTGCGGGTCGGTTGGGGGTGCCTTGGTTACCCAGCAACGACTGTTTTGCGCAACGAGCGTCAGGCGTCGAGCGAGCGGGGGGATAGATAAGTGCTGCAGCGAGCGCAAGGCGGGTGAATATGGGAATCGGAAGAGAGGGCGATGGTGAAGAAATTTGTACGATGGAGATTTCCAAGGTCAGCTCCTCTCCTTCTCAGCCTCAGCCCTCGCTCGCTCGCACTTTGTTCGCTGGTCTGTCGCGCAGCCACACACCTGTTCATTTCCCTGCTGCAGCACCCGCAGCCATGCTCCGCTTGGAAGGGCAAAGCCACTAAGCCGCGACTTATCCCCACGCATACCATTTTTTTTGCCGCACTGCAGTACGTCTCCAAGGCAATGTTCTATTTACGGCCGTCGACCGCGCAACCAATGGCAAATACATGATATCATACTTGACCCTATCCCGACCGCAAGCTTCATACTCTCTACGCGAGCACGACCGGGTTGCCGTCGGCAAATATCGAATACCAGATCGCTTTCAATTATTGTGTTCAGCCTTGGTGGCTATGGCTATGGCTCTGTGCCCCGTGCCCCGAGTTTACCTAGCCGTAGCTCTTATCTCAGCTGAATTTTAGTAACACAGCACTATTTCCAGTAGACTTATTATTAAGGCGAGCAGATGCATGGTGCAAAGGCTGGTATTTTCAACTTAATGTCAAGGGCAAAAGAAGCTCGAATGTCTTTGTCTACGGTTGGGTCTTCGTTCTCCCCTCTTTGGTGGTTTTACAAATGTTGAGAAGTAGATTTGCGAACACGTTGAGAAGTAGGTTTTACAAACCTGTGACAGCGTCAGACATTTGTAAATGCGCTGAAGCACATCAAAGGAACTGGTGGAGACAGGCAGTATAAATGCCCGACACTCAATAATGATATTGGTACAACAACAATAAAGTATTGTTTGTACTTCGTAGTTTGCATCTGACGCGCACGGGATGCCTGGAAGGTGCATGACTGGGTGCCTGACTGGGTGCCTGAAGATCCATCGATAGCAAATCTCTTGGCATCTAATCTCCTTCGCATCCCACCTTCAACATTGTCACAAAACAACACCGAGACCAAACAACTACCATGGCAGCAGGCGAAGCCAGCGCCGCTGCGGCGGCAGACACTTCTGCACAAAATCAGAACAAGAAACCCGTCTCCGTCCTTTTCGTCTGCCTAGGAAATATCTGTAAGTCACCGACGGGTTTGAAAGACCCCGCTACATGAACCGCACTTCCTCTACACACCCTCCTAATTTCTTTCCATTTACTTTATTCTCCTTCCACTTCCTGGTATTTTCAATTAACTAACTTTATCACAGGCCGCTCCCCCATGGCCGAAGGCGTCTTTCGCCACCTGACCGCTCACACCCTCCCAACCGCACATCCCCAAATCTCCCACATCGACTCCTGCGGCACAGGCGCCTATCACGTCGGCGATTCTCCTGACCCACGCACCATGTCCACTCTCCACACCAACAAAATCACCAATTACCGACACGCGGCACGCAAGATCGCGCTCCCCGAAGACCTCGAGCGCTTCGACTACATTTTCGCGATGGATCGGGATAATTTGGAATACATTCAGCGAGCGCGGAGAAAGATTATAGATCGGGGAGGAGATGAGGGTTTGGCCAAGGTGGTGTTGTGGGGAAGGAAGGAATTTGGCGGGAAGGGGAGACGGGGAGAGGAGGTGCAGGATCCGTATTATGGTGGTAGGGATGGATTCGAGGTTGCGTATGAGCAGTGTGTGAGGTTTAGTAAGGGATTCCTCGACTTCTTGGAGGAGGGCAAGGAATTGGAGGAATAGAGGGTTGATAGAGGCATTTGGATGTGGGATGGTTTACGATACCCATGCTGAGCAAATAGACTTTTTGCTAGAGAAATATTCTCCTTAGACACGCCATGCACAAATGGCCATCTTTTTTATATACAGGTTATGATACAATATCTTCATGTCTCATAAGTTCATCCCACAATCGCCATTTTACACTTTTGTTTAATTCCGTGCCATCACAGCCCTCTCGAGTAGTAAACTGCCATCTTAGTACCCAAAGTCGTTCACAGTATCCTTCCATCTTCAATGTACAGGTACTGCGATGGAATTTGTCCAGTTTGGTCTACCGAGAGAAGACTCATGGTGTTAATCCCGAGTTCGCGGGTTATACGCCGCAGGATCCCCTTAGCTTGAACATCGTCTTATTTATTCTACATCTGGTTTTCAAGCTGATGCAGATGTTCCACCAGCTTCTCCCTTAGGAACGGGGGAATTCCCAATCTACGCAAAGTTAGCAACAGCTTCCATGATAAAGCCCACGAGTATTCAGCTTACATTCCGTCCCTCGTCACAATTCGATATGTCCCACTGGTCTGATAATTGCCTCCATCCCCCACAAAATTCCCGTTCCCATCCACCTCCAAACTTCCGAAGATATCCTCCGGCCACGCGATCCTACCATAATCGGGCGGATTCCTCGTATCGCTAACGTGTATCCACCCTCCTCGATTCGCACCGCCCATTCCACCTTGCTGACTTGCTCCCCCGGCGCCCTGTCCGCTGTTACCACCAAGGTTAAAACCTCCTGGTGATGCGAAGGCGGAAGCTTGATATTTTACGTCGGGATCAAAGGTCGCGTGGGTATGGAAGACGTATTGTAGGATGCCGAGGAAATTGTGGTTTTCCGTGAAGGTGGAGGGGGTGGGTGGGATAGAGGTTGCGGTGCCGATGGCTAGGGATGGGGTTGGAGGTTCGGTGGGAAGGAGGGTGAGGATGGATTTGCTCGGTTCATCTGGTGAGGGGAAGACGTACTGCGCATAGTTAGTGAGACATGTTGGAGAGCAATGCCTGGGAGACAATGGCTTACAATGTGAGGGTTATCTGGTAGTGTCGAGACATGGCGGGTGCCTCTTAGTGTTAATATAGGAGCAATTGCATTCCTTGAACGAATTGCGCGAGAAGAACGAAGCAATGTATTCACTATCATGTCAGATTACAATCGAGATTCCAGATGATGATGATGGAGCAGACGAAAGTTTCGAGCGGAGAAGGAAGCTTGAGCATTGACCCTCGCATGACGATTTGTATCTGTAAGGGCAAGTTCGCGCTAAACCGTAAATCAACGAGTGTAACACGCCGACTTCGACGCCCGCGAAGGGGCCCCTCTATTCCATTACCATCAACTCTGGAACTTCAACTCGGAGTCTCTTGCAATCCTTACCCAATACGTCCTCTGTTGATCACGGGCGCAAGCGCGGTGAAATGCATGTTGCTCAGCATTCCTGAATTCAGCGGTTAGCGCAACCCCACCATCGCAAAATTTCCATCTCCAACGAATCATCTTCAGCCTTGTGCTTCAACATGGCTTGGAGAACGATGGCCGACGTCGGCTATCCCGTTGAGCAGCATGGGCCGTGTCCAATCCAATATGAATCATCAATAGCCTCGGACGTGAATGCTAGTCAATTTTTCTTCGATAAATATCTGATCCGTTTTGAGTCACTTTCCACTTGACAAAGATGGCCGCGGATACTATTGGGAGGATGCCTACAGGGAACGATGCCCCGGCGATGGCTGACGACGCCGCAAAGAATGGGCAATTTCACGAAGACAGGGAGGTTGGACCAGGGGCTATCGATGTTGACAGGATAGAGAAAGTTTACAAGTCAGTTCGATATGGTTAACATACATGACATCGAAACTGACATGTTGATAGGAAGCTGGATCGCAGGATCCTACCAGGTACTACAACACTCGTCAGAATCGCTCGGTAACTGACAATGACCAGCTTTCTGGGTACTATATTTTCTATGTTCGGCCATCCGATCCAACGTTGGGTTGGCCCAGACGATGAATTCAAAACAACGTCATGATCTTGCTTCGGAGCTGAACCTGACAGCCAAGCAAGTTTCCACCGGACTTGCTCTTTTCTACGTCTGCTATGTTCTATTCGACCTACCGTCTAATTTGATCATGTCCAAACTGAGTCCGCATATTTGGATGAGTCGAATCGTGATCGGAGTGGGCATTATTGGCACTTGTCTTACGGCCATGAAAGCAGCTTGGAGCTTCTAGTACGTCTTCTACATCAATGTTTTGACGACAGTTCACTTACCATTTCGTAACAGCCTGCTTCGACTCTTGCTTGGTATTGTGATAGCAGGCATGTGGCCGGGGATGTCATATTATCTCACACTCTTCTACCCTCCATCACGCACCGGGAAGCGCATCGGACGCTACTTCACCGCCGCCCAGGTCTCTGCGGCCGTGGTTGGTCTTGTATCCGCCGGGTTTCAGGAAATGGACGGCCTAGGAGGCCTTGTGGGATTCCAGTGGATGTTCCTCCTATACGGCCTGGTCGGTATCCTCGTGGGCATCTCGCTGCTTTGGTGGCTTCCCGATCGACCACTCCCACCCGGTCAGGAACGTAACAGAGAAGGCTGGCACAAGTACATCCCGCAGAGCAGACCAGCATTAACGGGCGAGGATGCTCGTGTCCACTACGAAGACTTGACAAGAGTGTATCACGGCAGGCCATGGAACATGATGGACCTTTGGCACGTACTGATAGACTGGCGACTGTGGCCGCTGGTGGTCATGTATTTCGGAGTGGTGGGGGTTGGCATTGGAGTACAAAGCTATGGCACAGTCATCATCCGGGGGATAAACCCAGAGCTGACTGGGGTGCAGCTCAGTCTTCTATTCGCCCCTATCTGGATCGTGAGTAACCTCAGATGCCCCTCCCTGCTTGACGAAGGCTAACCGACTCCCAAGATGGATCTGATAGCAATTCTGCTAGTGACGCCACTCTCGGACCGCTTCCACCATCACCGCGCGTTGTTCTTCAGCGTGGCGGTGTTGTTGCAGATTGCTGGCCTCTTGATTACCACCTTCGCGGGCACCGGCTCCAATTCATGGTCACGATATGGAGGGTTGCTTATTGTCGGTTTCGGGCTTGGGCCGACGGTACCCATTACCATGACCTGGACGAATGAGATATTTCAACCTCGTCATGGCGAGGTGGGCGTCGCCGCTGCAAGCGCCGTAGTCTCCGGATTAGGTAACCTGGGGAGCATATTGACCACCTATGCGCTGTACACGGGCTGGCCAGCCGATGCCGTCGGGCCTCACAAGTACCGCAAGAGCAACCTGGTCATGATTGGGATCCTGTGCGCAAGCATCGCAGCGGCGGCGGCCATGGTGGCCCTTCTCAAGATTGTGGGGAACGGCAGGCCCAAGAAGATCAGCAGCGCCAGCTCGACGAGCGAGGGCGAGGCTGTCCTGGTGGACGGGGCGGCTCGGCGAGAAGTGCAGCAGCGAGGGCTGGGGAGGCTATGGTTCACGCGTAGATGAGGTGATCCTGGAGATGGCAGGTATAAGCTTTATAGCGAGAGACGGGGGCGGGCGTGAGGCAGCGTGAGTGGTGTGGACGGAGGGTCACGAGGCGGGAGGGCCATGGATGTTTCGACTCTGACGATATGCGAGTCAGCATCCCGGTGGCACATGGTTGGCGAGAGGCTGAAGGCGCGCCGAAACCAGGTACCACTTTGTAGATGAACGGGTATTTGCACATGGGCATCGTGTAGTACTGTGTACCATCCGTAGATCGGCGCTGGCGATGGCGATGCGATGTGCTCGTCGCCAATGCCATCTTGCCTGCCCTGCGCACATGAAGGCCGTTCTTGCCGCTGATCCGTGTCCAAGCTTGGCCGAGGAGACCCCACAAGTGCTTGGTGAGGGGCGGGCACGGCGGGCTCCTCCATCTCAGCACCTGGCATCTAGCATCTAGCACCGTCATTGCGACAACGTCCACAACGAGCCTCACCTCCGGCCCTGACCCTCTGCAGCCTCCCCGACGCGTGCTCTCCCGCCGGTCGCTGCCCTTGTATCGCTACCGTAGCTCTACTCCTCCATTGCCTCGCCTTGCCGCGCCTCTCCTCCACCTGGCACGCCCGCCGCTCGTCTCGTCTCTCCTCCAGCCTTCAGCCCATTCAATCCTGCCTGCATCGCTCCTCTTGCGCCTTGCGCCTGCATCGTGCTAGAGACCCACCGCCCTCCTACACGTGGCACATTTCGCCGACGACTACCTAATCCCAGCCCAGCGCCCTCAGCTCCAGGCCGCCCGAGTGTCCTGTTGCATTCTCCCGCCGCGCTGCCGTTACATGTGATTGTTGGGGTCCGAAGCCTGCTTGTCCTTGATAAACCTCCGCCCACAAAGCGTCCAGAGCCATCCCCCCAGCGTCAAAAGGGCCTGGGCAGCTGCCCCAATACCCCAACTTCCCTAGCACCGGCTCCACGCTCCTTCACTACGCTAATTCTGACTCTGCCTTTCGTCCCGCGTGCCTCTGCGGCCCATTGCCGAGGGCACCACTGACGAGCCCTTCAGCAGCTCATTCCAAGCTGCAAGGCCCGCATATTCACTGATTTTTCAGCAAGGGCCCTGACGACGCTGTATACACCGCCGAGCCACCTTCCCCTCTCTCCCTTTGCCAATTATCGCGTCGAGACGTAGCCACAGCCTGAAGCGGCCATGACCTCCACCATAGACCAGGAGGACCTTGAACTCTCCATCTCCATAACACCCAACACCAGACGCAGCTCTGGCAGACCACAGGATGCCCAGAATGGCCGGGCGCCGCAAGCGCAGGATAAACAAAGGGATTCTAGGACGACCCAGCGATTGGGGCAGTACACCGTGGTGAGGACGCTGGGAGAAGGTTCGTTTGGAAAGGTCAAGCTTGCCGTGCATCAAATCAGCGGGCAGAAGGTCGCCCTTAAAATCATCAATAGGAAAAAGTTGGTTACGCGAGATATGGCTGGCAGAATAGAACGAGAGATACAGTATCTTCAGCTGCTTCGACATCCCCACATTATCAAGCTGTAAGTCAATGGCGGATCTCTCGCGCTCGGGCTCGTACTGACCATGGTGTAGCTATACCGTCATAACGACTCCTACGGAGATCGTCATGGTTCTTGAGTATGCTGGTGGTGAACTCTTTGAATACATTGTCACCAACGGGAAAATGCCTGAGGATAAAGCCAGGAAGTTCTTCCAGCAGATTGTCTGCGCTGTCGAGTATTGCCACCGGCATAAAATCGTGCATCGTGACCTGAAACCGGAGAACCTCCTTCTCGATGATCATTTCAACGTGAAAATCGCAGACTTTGGCCTAAGCAACATCATGACAGACGGAAACTTTCTCAAGACGAGCTGCGGAAGCCCGAATTATGCGGCCCCAGAGGTCATCTCCGGCAAGTTGTACGCCGGGCCGGAGGTGGATGTGTGGAGTTGCGGCGTCATCCTTTACGTTCTGCTCGTGGGGAGGCTGCCGTTCGACGATGAGTACATTCCGACTCTGTTCAAGAAGATTGCTGCGGGGAACTACAGCATTCCTAATTACCTGTCGCACGGTGCTGTTTCGCTTATCAAGAAGATGCTGATGGTGAATCCCGTCCATCGTATCACGGTGGCTGAAATCCGCCAAGATCCTTGGTTCAACAAAGATCTTCCCATATATCTCCAGCTGCCACGAGAGGAGTTCTTCGATACGGGAGTAGGCCCTAACAAGGCGATAGATCCAAAGAGCCTTGCTCCGTCCCAGCCTCCTGCAGTTGTCCAGAAGCTGCATGACACTGTGGTCGGAAAGCTGGGCAAGACGATGGGTTACGCGAAGAACGACGTTCAGGAAGCCTTGGCCAAAGATGAACCAAGCGCGATCAAAGATGCATATCTGATCGTTCGTGAGAACCAAATCATGAAAGACAATCGTAAGTCACCTGCCAGCCTGGATCTGGCTTTCCTATGTCGGACAGCGCGCGATAGTTTCAGATACTTGGTCTTCTGACCAGCGTTCCCACCGCTCTTCTTCGTCGTGTAAATGCGTGCCGTGAAGATGCGCTAACCTCGTAATGCAGCGTTGTTGACCCAAGAAGCTCATTTGCAGCACTTTGCGACGTCCCCTCCTCTATATGACAACGGCTTCCTGTCGTCATCTATCCCTACCAGAATGGGCGGTCAGACGCAGCCGCAAGTGGTACAGCCCATTCCTACCGAGAAGACGCGTCAAGGGTCATCATCCAGCAACCAGATGCTCAATAACGCACGTAGTCCCATCAATACGATCGCCGTGCTGCCGAGCAGTCTCCCGGAGTTCCATCAAGCATACATGAAAGGACACCCAAAGCCGCCATTGCCGACCACCGCCGAGCACGGGAACGAAGGGCCGCCAGCGGTGACGGAGCAGACCAGCGAACAGAAAGCGGCCATGGTCCGTCGACTGAAACCACACTCCAGGCCGCTCGGGCCGGACCGAGGTGCACAGAAACCGGAGGCGATGACACCCCTTCCAGCCAAGCGACCTCGGCCTACCAAATGGCAATTCGGTATCCGCTCTCGAAATCAACCCGCAGAGGCCATGCTCGCCATCTACAAGGCTTTGAAGGCCATGGGCGCTGATTGGGAGGCCCCGACCATCAGGCGGGCTGGCGGGCATAGCAGGACAGGGAGCGGCACCAGCACGCCAAATTCGCGGTCACGTTCAAGATCCAGGTCGGGGAGCCACTCACGGTCCTCGTCTACCTCGTCCCAAGGATCCAACTATCACGACCGCGAGGAGTCGCGCCATTCCAACGGGTCGATATCTCCAGGTCACAGGGAACCTTTGTCAGTTCGTAACACGAGCATGGGCGCGGACTCCAGTCGCTCAAGAGGAAGGTCACGCAGACACTTTGGTCAACACAATGACTGGGGATATTCAATACCAGAAGATCCTTGGGTCATCAATGTACGATTTAAGAAAGATGGCATGTATCCCGTTGGCGCCAACCATCCCTCCTCCACGCACTCGTCTCGCATCGATCTACACGACGCCGTCAACGTTCGACGACGGAGTTCAACCAACACAAGCCACTCAAGTTTAAACCATCCTGAAGGTGTTACTGTGCCCGAAACCATGACCTGCGTGAGCGGCGAATCCAGACGATTCGCGGAGCCAGATGACGCATGCTACGTCTACATGAGCATTCAACTGTACAGCATCGACCGTGAATTTTTCGTGGTCGATTTCAAATGCGCTGGATACGAGCATCTAAGGAGTGAGCTTGTCCGTGAAATCAGGGTTGCCGCTCCCAACGTAAATGTCAGCACGCTTTCAAGGGGCGAGGACGGTGGTGTTGGTGAGGCATATGAATGGAGAAGACTCGAAGAGGGGGAGCCCGTCCCCGAAGAAATCTTGAGGGAGAAGGGCAACGCGTTCTTAAGAGAAAGGACGGAGTTGAAGGGGGAGGGGAGGGTGAAAGGGGAGAAGCGAGGGACAAGCCCATTCCCGTTTTTGGATGTTGCAAGCAGTCTCATCCTGCACCTGTCAGGAGAGTAGGCTGCAAGCTGCAAGCAGAGTGATTCTTCTGGAACCGAGTTCCAGAATTTATGAAGGGACGAATTTTTCCACTCAAAATCTCAACTGCTGGCAAAATTGAGATTGCTAGGATATCAAAGCTCGGGGGTTGGTGTTGCCGGGGCTGAGTGTATCTTATCCGTGAGAGTTTTAGACAGTCTTCTTCTTCTTCTTGAAACGTTTGTGGATATTTGAGTAGGTAGTTTGCTTGTCTCTGAGAGGATGATTAATACAGTGGTATCGATAGATACAAATTCTCGAGTGGTTGAATGTCGTTACAAAATGCTCGCTTCCATGCATTCACCCCCCAAGCCCTCAACCACGGTACGTTTCCATCACCCCGTTGGCTTTTGGTGGATTTAGAGCCAGTCTTTTGTCCTAAACCTTTCAGCCAAATGATTTCATACCGACCTCTTCTGCCTGCTCCCGTTCTCTCTTTTCTTGCCGCTCTGACACACTTCCTCCTTTCACGCGTTCTACCCCACACCTTGTAGGGAACACACCCCTTCCTCTGTTTGATACCACTTGCCTATGATGGGTATGTATTGAAAAGTATTGACTCCTTTCTAATCCCTAGAAAAAGAACGGTGAGGCTTAGAGCCATACTAGACCTTGGTCACGGTATCAGAGCAATGTTCAAATTTCCGCACGCTTTGCTCTGATCGAAAATATAAAACTTATACGAATCGCGTGTACATTGTTTCAACACGCACTCAATCATCCTCCGGAATGAGCAACTTCAACGGCAACCCTATGGGCTACTCCAATGTCCTCGAAACCATCCGGGCGATTTATTCACCGAATACTCCTCCTATCGGCCCTCCGGCCCTCAATCCAGCACAGTATGAAAAATACAAGCACCACACGAGGAACCTCTCCGCCAATATCCTATGGGGCTTAAACGCGCGCCTGAAAGAGACAGGGCGCGATATCTGCAATGAGTTTAATGTAGACCCTTCTGCACTGAAGAGGATCTTGCAAAGCAACCCCACCCCTTTGATGCCGTCGGATTGCGTCCGTACTGAGATAAGGAACTCAAGGCCCCGAGCGAAGAAAAACATTGCGCAAGAACAAAGCGCCCCGAATCCACAGGAATCTCTGAGCGCCGAGCAGCCTTCTCCTGTGCGTACAGAGCCCAGTTTAAATAGAGGTGCCAATAGGAAAGCAAAGGTCGGGGGAAATGGCAATGTGTTGGCAACTCAGGCACAGAACGGCGTGGTGAAGAGAGGAAGAGGTCGTCCAAGAAAGGTACCAGTTGAGCCTCGACCCCGCGAGCTCAAGCAGCTCGCACCTCGAATTGAGCCAGGTCCCTCCTCCGCTCCCGTCACTCCCCCTATATATCCCAACCTTATTGCAGGTATTCCGACTTGGGCTCCCCGAGACATGTCCATGCCATACGGTAGGATGGATATGAGTATGGGGGTCTCGGGACTTACAACTTTCCCGTCTGCCCAGAACCAGAATATGACCGCAGGGTTCGACAATGGATTGCAGAATACGACTATGTCAGTACAGATGCCTATGCATAGTCAGTATGGATACCAAGACCCAGGTATGTTTGTGCCTTCACAGCCACCAAAGATGTCGGAAAATACTGCTACGGTTATGCCTCTGCAGTCACAGGACGATGATGATGAGGTTTCCGCCGAATTGGACGGAATGAATGATGAGGGCTCTACCGAATTGAACGGAAAAAATGATGAGGTTTCCGCCGAATTTGGCCAGATAATTGATGAGGTCTCTGCCGAATTAGACAGAATGAATGATGAGGGCTCTACCGATTGGCTGGATAAGTACTTTGATTTTAATGCAGCATCTCCGGGTGGTGAAGATTTAAAAATTGTTTAAGATCGCTAGGATTCAGGGTTAGGTGATAGACGGGCTTGGATAGATGCTGCGAAAATGCAGGATTCACTTCTCATATTGGACGTTAGATATGGCATGTTTCTATCACCGACCGCAGTAGAATGGATAGCTCTTTTCCTTTTCTTTTTTTCCTTTTAATACACTGATAGAATTATTTTGTTTGATTGGAGATGTGACGGAATAATGTTGATTAAGTCTTACTTATTCCTCCCACCTCTTCACTGAAAATGTGCTTCTTCATGCAAGAGCCAACATATTTAGAATCCTCAGTGGCTATTCTATCCGCTAACCAGCTAATCCAACCACTATCTCCGTGATCACTATGTCCAACTCCCTTATAATCGTCCGCTTGAGCGGGAAGAAGCAAGAATATCCAGCCCATAGCCTGACCCTACAATACCCCAAGAAACTCTACCTCAACCCGCCTTGACCATCACACCCACAGCCATCTCTGCCTATGTGCCTTAAACCCAGGCCTCTTGCACCAAGGCACCACCTCGCAGTCATAGTATCTCTGCAACCGCCGAAACCTCAGTATTGCATAATCACGCAATACCCTCTTCCCCCCAACACGCCACAGGCCCCTCCACGTCCCCTCCCCCCAAAGTATTATTAGAGGCCGCGCGGCGATGAAATGGCATTTTCTGGATGTGGCTTGATGTTGAGATGGCGTTCTTCGTTAAAATGGCGCTCGGAAGGGGGAGGTGGGATTTAGATTCATGGTAGGCTTTGCTACGCCGGGTGCGGAGCTTGAGATGCTGGGTCGAACCGTGGGTTAGGCTAGGGCTGTGCGTGCCTGAATGGTTGGAGGTGGGTGAGTCAGATGGGGATGAGTATAGCTGGTACCGCAGTTTTTGGTGCGCTTGGGGGTTGCTTTGGGGTTCTTTGGGGATGGAGGTGGGATCGGGTTGGGGCTGTTGGAGAGCAGAGTGGCAGGCAAATGGGTCTTGCACATGCAGTACTGGCATTGGTCCGGCCGCACTCTTTACTCTGTTCTTAAAGAAAGTATATCCTTTCAAGCTAAGGAACTTTATTAGTCACGCTTTACTACCTAGCCTTTTCAAAGTTTCCACCCGCCCATCTCGCCGCTGCCCCCGTCTCCAGTTTTCCCCACGAACATCTTCTCCTTTGAACCTTTGCTTTTTCTTCTAAGTTAGCACTTCCTAAGCATAAATTTCAAATCTCATAGCGCTACTCTGTTGGGCGAGACCTGTAGCGGTAGGATGTTGGTCTCTACTCCATCAAGCCGCAAGTCAAGGAGACTCAAATGCATAAAATATCTCAAATTCTCCTCTATCTTATTCTCCGTCATCAACACTACTTAATGTCTCCCTAATCCTGAAGATTCCAACTCACCAAGCTGGATTGCTGGAGAACCTTCTGCCGATATCCTCAGTTTGTATGAGATCCCATTCTTCTGGTAACTTCTATTACCTTTGCCATTGTGCTTAATCCTGAATATAGATGATCCAAAAGTGTACCCTTCACTTCGACGGAAACTGTGATGCTTTTGCGGCTTCTTTGGAATGGACCGAATGCGCAGTCCCTCTTTCGGTCGTTGAGGACGGCGCGCGTCACAGTGCGATAGTCTTGGAGTCCTGGTATGGATGCAGCTATACTGCAAGAGGTGAGTACAGCTTTGCAGAGAAATACATTCATCTGATAGCATTGTAGGGCGTTAATGGAATGAGCTGGGCGGTGGCAGACGTCCGATAGCATCTTCACTCACCTTCTCCTACAAGCTTCCGCCTCTCGACCCATACGCTCGGGCCCGCGTATTGAACGGGTTGCTGCAGCTGCGTTGCGCTTAATTATTATTTTCGCCACCCGCGCATTGTATTTTCTTTCTCGTCTGCCTCACTTCCTCCTTCTGTTTCCTCTCCACAACAACAACAACAACAACAACCCCTCCACCACAGTTGTTGTCCGCATTCATTACGCACCTGCAGCACATCCACCGACCGTGTTTCTTTGGTCTTTATAGATTTCTGCTCTACGTGCGCCGCCTATTCGTAAGTGATTCCTTGTCCCTACGTAATTCCACGCCTGCACTCCTACCTTTGACGCGTTCTACTCTCTCACTCTCTCACTCTCCACCACCACCTATCCTTTTCCACGTCAAAGAAGCTCACCGGAACCTCGCTTTTAGGTCAACCGAATCTCCGTCGCTCAGGTGTGCACTCATGTCCTGGGAGGCAGGCGCTGGTACGTATTCCTTTCTTTTTGATCCTCCAACGCACGTCAGTCACTCCATTCTACCCATATTATTCTATGTTATACCCTCGTATTCGTCTTCTACTGACATTGACGTACTGCAGGCGATGCTGGCGGAGGCGCTTGGCAAGATTCGGGAGCCGCCGACACTGCGTGGAAACAAGACGATACGGCTGGATTCACTCCCGATACCAATGGATTTGCCAATGGCGACGGCGGTGACGGCGGTGACTTCGGTGGTGGTAACTTCGACGATGGTGACTACGGTGGTGGCGGTGGCGGCGAAGGTGATGACAAGACCTGTCGCATGTAAGTTCCCTTCATCACATACATCCGTCATGAAACGTACTAACACGCCTTTAGTTGTAAGCAACCCGGCCACTTCGCTCGTGAATGTCCTGAAAAGCAGTTGACTGGTGAATGCTACAACTGCGGCCAAGTTGGGTAAGTAAACCTCGACAAAATATTAGGTCGGTTGCTAACATCATCTAGTCACAACAAAGTTGACTGTCCGAACCCTAAAGTTGAACGCCCGTACGATGGCATCTGCAAGAATTGTGGCGGCCAAGGACACCGAGCCCGCGACTGCACAGAACGCCGTGTGATAGACTGGACTGGAGTCCCCGAAATGACAGCCGAAGAAGCGTGGGAATCGATGATCCAGATAGGCCTTTCTACCCAGGTCGATAAGCTTGATACCTTCCGCAATGTACGTAACGTTCTATTCCCCTCCGTGTTAATACTGATTCTTCCTTAGAGCATCAAAGCATATGCTCGTGCCATTGGCGATGAGTTCGATCTCGTTCAAGTAGAGAAGTCTCTACGAGACTCCAATATACCAGTATACTTGGTTGCTATGGTATGTTTTGCCTGACCTTCACGCGGACCAACATCATCTAACGTTTTACCAGACCCACGATAAAGAAAAGCAGAAGAACGTTACCATTGTTGATCTCAAGGGAAATGTTGGCTGCGAGTATGTTCTCACCTTTCAGTTAACCCCCAAGCCTCGTCGACCGAAGTTTTCCCAAGGCTGGCCAAAGGATGCAGATGATAATCTGGAGAGGCTGAAGAGTGCCGGCTTTGCTATGGACAGCGGTATTCCCATATGCACTCGTTGTGGAGGTACGTTTCCCACGCCATTGTCAATGAATTTACTAACCCTCTTTCTAGAAGCCGGCCATGTCAGCAAGTATTGCAAGGAGGAAGCCGAAGCGGTTCAGAGGCTCGAAGTTCGCTGCATCTACTGCAATGAAACAGGACATCGTGCGAGGGACTGCACAAAGCCGCGTATCGACAAATTTGCCTGCAAGAACTGCAATAAGCCCGGTCATAATGCGAAGGATTGCCCTGAGCCTAGGAATCCCGACACTGTTTTATGTCGGAATTGCGATAAGAGTAAGCGAAGCTATAATGTTATACTGGATAACATACTAATTCGTTTATCTCCTAGTGGGCCATTTCAGCCGAGACTGTCCTGAAAGGGAACCTCGTCCTCCTCGTACCTGTCGCAATTGTGGTGAGGAAGACCATGTTGCAAAGGACTGTCCTAAACCGAAGAATCCTGACACTGTTGTCTGTCGCAACTGCGAAAAGACGGGTCATTTTAGTCGCGATTGTCCTGAACCTAAGGACTGGTCGAAGGTTAAGTGTTCAAACTGTGGCGAAAGTAAGTTATTCCTATTAACTACGTTTTTCTTTGGCATCTGACTAACTTATGTACTAGTGGGACATACAATCAAACGCTGTAAGGCACCGATCGTCGAAAAAGATGACGGTGGCTATGGCGGCTATGGAGATTCTGGTGGCGGCTATGGCGCAGATGATACTGGTGGTGATGGTGGTATCTCAGTCGGCGCTGAAAGTGGATGGGATGCACCTACCGAGCCTGCTCCTGAGGTAGCTGGTGGATGGGGCGGTGACGACGCTGCGGCATCCAGTGGTTGGTAAGAGGTCCAATCCAAATGGATCTGATAGCATTGGCATAGACTCCGACAGTCGATGCGTACGGATCACCTTCTTCAGCTATATGGGCGGGCAACAAAAACTCTGGGATGGGTTTAAGGGGTTTTATCATGGTATGTTTTCTCTGGCCAGAAAAACTTTTTTCAAGTTGTGACTAAAATCTTTCTTCGGAAGGTTAAAAGGTTGCATTTCTGCACGCCCGAGTCAATAAAAGTGGTTTATACTTCTCTGCATTTGAGTTAGGGTCTTTGGTGAGGGTGTTCTACCTAGGTACGGCGAAGTGAGAACATCCCGGTGAAAAGCGACATGTATATTTTGGAAGCTACATTCAGTCTAGTCGAGAAAAGATTCCGCAGGACGGCGGCAACTACTGTCAAACCTGTTGTTGACTCTGCTCTGTGATGGGTAGATGCCTTGTCGAAATCGATATCAAATCAAAAACTTCCGCATGGGTTCTAGCATAAGTCACCACATGTGATGAATTGGGCATGATGATTGAGAGATACTATCGTTGTGCATTACATGTGCATATACGGGGTACCTACTGACGATTTAATAATTCTCCGGGCTGTACTTGAAGATAGGGTGATGAGAGGTGGGTGTTTGGATGTTTGGATGTTGCTATGTTCGTCTGATGTGTTGGATGGGATTTAGAATGTTGGATAGGTTGGATCTGGGGTTGGGTTTGGATATTGTGGAGGTGGGGATTCTTTTTAGGATATGCGCGTTTTGAGGCGTTGTATGCAAGTGCTTGGTTGGGTGTTCGGTGGAGATTTAAGATCTTCGTTGTGTACCTGTAGATCTTTCGAATGTGCAATTGATAGTGTTTGTCGCAAGGAAGAAAAGGTCGTGATGCCCCCATCATATGGTACATACATTCCTACACCCATCCGAATTCTCTCCAGCTGAAAGAATCCATCTAGCGGTCTGATACCACCCAAAGACGTCATACCCTCACCCACAATCCCCGGACCCCAACCAAACCCGGCTTCATAGTTACATCCTCTATAATCTGAATCAGCCTCACACAAAACCTCAGCAAACCACCTTACCAATTGGAAAACCACTCGCCGCTTACTCGAAGGAAAATACCCTGACATATCACCAGGCCACCCTCGCGATCATGCATCCTAAACAAAGACAGTTAGATATACGATTATATGCGCTTCGCGAGGATGTGAGGAACGCAAAAGACTGAAGTGAGGTCAGCGATTCGGGATTCCTGATTAGGTAGTCCGGCGTATGCACGGGCGGGAGAGGTAAGGCGGGAAGATGTCATATCACCCGTTCCGAGCGGTATGACCGAGCTTGGCGAGCGGAGGATGGAGATGGGGAGGTGTTTGTGGGTGATGGTTAGCAAGGCGTGGAGGAGAGGGTCCCACTTTATATTGGGGGTTTTGGTGGTGGGATTTCTTCGGCGGATGCGCGATGAGGGGTTTGATTGGATAGCCGGGGGTTTTTGTATTGCTGGGATCTGGGTTTGGGATGTGGGAGTGGG
>AJFL01000230.1:0-77990 GCA_000467735.1 Rhytidhysteron rufulum CBS 306.38
GTTTTGGTCTGATGTTTTGGTCTGATGTTTGAGGTTTTGTTTTGGATTGGTGGTGAATGGGCTTTGATGTTATGTTTTTAATGATCTTGGCTGATATAGGGCTGCTTTTTAGTATCCGGAGCGATTACCTTCTTTTCAATCAAATCGCTGATATCACGATTAAGCTTTGTATCTTTTCGTCCCATTTTACTCGGATTGAAGACTTTTGGGAAGGCGACGGTATCTATAATGTTGAGGTGGTCTGGGAGGATGTGAGGACCAGCTTTATACTTGTTATCTTGCAAGACGATTAAGCAATATTATAGTGATGCTTTTACAAGGCAATTCCATAGGTCCCAATCCGGATTATACTGTAGTAAATTAACCCATAGAACTTAATACACAATAACCTACTTAATAGTATGTTACATTCCAGCCCACTCTTCATATTTCTATAGCTAAATCAAACGAAGCCGGAATATCTCCGAGCGGTACATAGAACCAAAAATAGGATAGCGGCAGATCCAAATCAGCCAATCAGAGCTAACCATGAAGCTGAATCAAGTCACAACGTGCTTACCTAGGTAATTACTCAATCGTAAGGAGGCTAAGAAACACCTTTAAGAATGCTTCAATACCACTTCTTATAGTTCTTATTTATTTACTTTGTCTCTACTGTTAAGCTTCAATATACCGTGCTTGATCCACATTCATTTTTCAAACCTAACACGCATACCCGCTCCCTCCTCAACACTATCTCGAAATAACAAAAGAACGATAAACCCCATCTATTCATACCCATATATCACCCTAAACCTCATATACCTCTCTCATCGTCACAATGCCCCCACCAAAAACCCTCGCCATAATCGGCACCGGCATCGCCGGCCCAACCCTAAGTCTCCAAATCCTAACCCACCCCTTCCTCTCCACCCTCTACAAACCCATCCTCTTCGAACAAACACCCAATCCCTCCAGCATCAACTCTGTCTCTCAATATGGAGGCGCCGCTGTGGGTATCTCCGCAAACGGACTTTCCCCGCTTTATGATTTGGGTTTGAAGGATGAGGTTCTAGGGGCTAGTCAGGAGATCTCGGGGATGAGTATTTGGAGAGTGTGGGATGGGAGTGTTGGGGTAGGGAAGAAGGGGAAGGGGAAGTTGTTAAGTCACTCGGAGAATATCACGTGGTCGAAGGATTTGAATACGAATATGCGGTATATCGAACGAGGTGCCCTGGTTCAAATACTGGTAAACCGGATCCTAGAGATCGGTGGGGATATCCAGTGGAATAAGCGATTGGAATCTCTACAAGACCTACCTTCGGGGCGAGTAAGAGTTGGTATTGCGGATCGAGAGGATGTAGATGTTGATGCGGTGGTTGGTGCTGATGGGGGTTGGTCGAGTGTTCGGAGACATATTTTGGAATCGCGTTTTGATGAGGAGACTGCGGAGAAGAGATGGATGCCAGAGAGTTTTCGTGCTGATAATGTTTACGGTGTCTCGGATTTGGGAAAGTGTTTGGGTGAGGGAGAGGAGGTAATGAGGATGAAGGATGATACGCATGCTTGTTGGTTGGATCGAGGGCATTTATCTACATCGCCTTTGCCTGGGGGGAAGATTAGGTGGGATTTGCAGGTTGTAGAAGAGGGAGAAGCGCCTAGTTTTGAGTCTAAACCTTCACTGGTTGAGGAGGTTACGTCCGAAGAATGGGTAACGAAGATCATACCTGGGATGTATCCGCGTTCTCGTACCGTTGAGCTGCTACGGAAACATGCTGTTGTCTGGCATCCGGTGACTGGATCATTCGAACGCTTATTCAGGGCATCGGACAGAATCATACATAGTCCACTTCGGCAAAGGTCATGGGAGCAAGATGAGATCCAGTATAAGAATAAGGTTGTTATTGGAGATGCCGCAAGGCTTATGTTGCCGAGTAGTGGGCAGGGTATGACATTTCCTCTCCTTCACTCACTGACATCTCACTAACCATCCCACTTCAGGATCATCATTCGCAATCGAAGATGCCACGGTGCTAGCAAATTGCCTGCTTAAGTACCCACTAGGTGACCGTGGGGATGGAAATTCGCAGAAAGCACTGCAGGAATACGCACGTCTGCGGGTTCCGAGATCGAAGCGGATGGCGAAGACGGCCTGGTTGGCTGGGGAGTTTGGACTTGGGAGGACTTGGTATTGGAGGATGGTGAGGGATCTTGGGAGTTTGTTTGCTGGAAGTAAAAACTTGTGAGTTTGTTGTGATTGGGTTTAATTGGATATAGTTGCTAATTTGTCGTTTGTGGGTAGGGAAAAGAAGGATGTGAAGTCTTGGCCTTTCGGGGATAGGTATAAGGTTGATGAAATGTAGGTGGAGAAGGATATCTGGCAGCATCTGATGTGATGAACGTTTGACCCATGGATGCTATTGCCCTTATAATGTACTATATATACAGTTATCATTACCTATGGTGAGAATGGAACGTCAGTCACTATTTTGTGTGCCGTACGGAGCTACCTTCCAAAGGTATTCGGGCAGTTCTTCTATAGCACTGTTAAGCTAACAGAACGTGTTTGTTCAATCTTATATAGTTCTCCTCTTCAAAAGATTATCTACGTAGTCATATCCAAAAAATCATCCAAATAGATATCAAACAAGTATAACACAAAAAAAAGGGTATAAAAAGAACCCAACCTCCCATATCCAAGCCAAGGATCCCTAAGTCCCCTCATAAGCCCCCACCTGCGGCCTTATCTTCTCTCTCCTAAACCAACTCACAATCCGACTCCGCTTCTTCGGTTTCAACGGCGGCTCAACCAGCGCACTCGACGCAAACGACGGTCGTTCCGATGGTTCGACGTCCATTGTGCTATACGGAACAACCTTATCCTGTGACGACGGTCTATTCCAACTAATCACCGAATCATGAGTACGAATCGACGCATCAGATAGCGACGACGGGCGTCCATACGTTTTGGTGTTATCGCCGGGGATCTGTAGGTATGAAGTATCACTGATGTTACGTGAGTGAAGTACAGGTCCTTGAGTATCTTGTAATAGGTCATCTAGTTCTGAGAGATCGTAGCCAGAATCAGCGTCAAAGACTAGGTGTATGATGTCTTCGACTGAATATGTGTTCGTGACTTGGGATGATTGTTTCATGAGGTTTATGCGGTCTGCTAGTTTTCCTGGGTTGGATTTGAGGTGGCATTTTTCTGCGGGATTGGCTCCATGGAGGAGCATCATTCTGGTAATCGTGAACCAGTCTTTTGCGTGTTGGTAGAAGAGCGGAGAGCCTGCTGCGGCTAGTTCGTACATGGTTATCAGATAGTTGTACCATATTGACTCAGTCTGGTCTTTTTCGTTTGGATCGGCACCGCATTCTAGAAGAAGTTCCACCATCTGAACTTGCGCTTGAGCATACTTGGCACGGGCTGGTTTTGAAAGATAAGAGACTGTATCGGTCATTGGTTTCATAAGTGCGAAAGCTAGTAATGGTGTTCCTGAACGTGTGGGCGGAACTCTGGAAGATACTTTCTGCTTCACGTACGATAGAACACCGTGCTGAACACAGAATGTAACGAAGTCGTTGTTGTAGTTAGGGAGATATCCGAATCGGAAGCCCGTATTCACCCAATGCACTGAAGCGCTGCAAGCTCTCTTGACAATCGCCTTGCTTCTAAACTGAGCTACCGCTCGATCCAACTCATCAAGTAATGCTCGCTTGGAATTCGGTCGGAAATCCTCCCAGACACGAGATTCATAGTGCATAGCATCGAGGACCAAGTCCCACAGTAATTGGAAGTTGGATTCTGCATGAGAGGCACGTCGCAACCCCTTTATCTGCGCCACAAACGCGCTAGCGAGAGTCATGTTGGCGTTGAATTCAGCCGTGTCCAGTGCAACCAGACGAACCTGAACGGTTGGAGTATTCAGGAAATCACGCACATTCCTGTGCAGGAAGTCGACTTCGTACGAAACCTTTTCCGCTACAACGCCTTCAGCATCTGAATACAAATCGACAATGCTTCGTCGACGGGATTCCAGCAATCCTTTACAGCGACTGTTTAGTTGTCGCTCGATTACTTCGCATCGTGCGGCTTCTTCCTCTTCTGATAATGGCTTGATATCTAGGTTGATTGTGAAATTCGGGTCGTCTTCATCTAGATACGAAAAGGTGAGGACTGAAAGAGGTTTCTGGGCTTCTAGTGCAAGTCTAAATAGCTGTGATGCTTGTTGAAGATAGAAAGAATCTAAACCGGTTAGGATGTGCAGGAAGTACTGTTCAAGGTCCTCCGAAAGCTGCTCTAGCCGTTTCTGAAGATCGATAATGCGGTCGGCATTCGTCAATCCTTCCATTAAAGATCGAACAACAAGGTGTACCCAAAGGAATACTCCAGATGCCTTATCGACAATCTCGGCCACCAGTTTAGGAGCCCGGTTTGGTTCTATTGATAGGAGTCTGGAGAATCTTGGGTGGTTATATAGTGAGTCGTGAATAAAAAGCTTGATATCCTCGTAGGTCAAGTCCTGGAGCATGAGTTTTGGACAGGTTTCGAAGGCATCCTGAAATATAAGCCATGGACGGCTAGCTGCTAGTATTTTGATATTTGGGTTCCGAACTATTTGAAACATGGTGTCAATCAGGGTCTGGTGTTCACCATCGTACTCATCCAACCCATCAATGATGAAACAAAACCTGGTCTCGAATTCGGTCTAGGCTAGGACCTTGAATGCACTAGAGAGTTCTGATAAGTTCCAAGTGAAGGACGCATTTCCGTGGGCAGTGCTGGACCTCCACCGAATTGGGAGCACTTTCAGAATGAGGTTAGGTCTCTGAGAAAGTATCTCATATAAAAGGCTGCGCAGAAGCCCAATGTGCGATTTTTGCATCGAAGTACCGGGGTTCCAAAAATAGAAACTCGCAAGAACAAGTGGTATTGGGGCTACCCACTCTTTCAGCAGTGACGGGGTACGATTGTCTTGGTCAATGTATTTCATCAGGGTCGATTTTCCTGAGCCAGCCTTGCCCGCTACCCAGTACAAACCATTTCCTTCTTTCAGCCATGCTTTGAGGCTACCGTTTTGGTCGCCTTCGAGGGCCCAGTTGAACGTCTTTGCATGCACTTGGGAAATCCAATCTCGGCGATCTTGCATCCTCGGGAAGTAGAGGCTATTCGGAACAGTCTCTTTGTTCTTCTTATCGAATATATGGGACACCATATCTGTTAGAAGTTCGGAGACAACAGCTCTGTCTTCTGGTTTGTCTGGATTGTAACTGGAATTCCTGATCGCATCTAGAATCTGGGCGCGACTTTTCTGTGTCTCATCCATAATTCTGGCTCCGGATTCCACGACTATTGTATGAACGTCGTCTAGTGTTCCCTCCAGTGATGTTTGCTTTGAGTTGATTATCACCAACATGACGTAAACGATTTGTTCCCTATATTCCTTGAGACGGTCGTAAAGCTGTTGGATCTCATCGCCGCCAAGCACGCTTTTGAGAGCTTGTCGAACGCTCTTCCATCGTCTATGAGCGCCCTGCATACTTGCTCTCTGAAGTGCAACCACCAATTCCTTTCCTGTTGCGTTACATTGTGTAGTCAATTCCTGTAAAGCCTTCTCATCCGGAGAAATAGCAGATCAGTAAGAGAAATGAAATTCTTCGTTATGGCTTCTATCTGGATATTCCGGATATCTGCGCCCTCCATAGAGTGGTGGATTTCTTGCGATTTAGAAAGCAGCTTAATTCCGAAATCCAAAAATTGTATGACAGTGCCCGCAAGGCTGACGGCATTGAGAAGGTCCATGGTGAGCGTTCTAAGGGACTAGGGTTTTGAACCAACGAGGCAGATGCTACATAATAATGACAGAACAATCGCAATAAATGAGGGTTCCAGTTGAGAGCTTATGGTCGTAAGGTTTAGAGGTGTCAGCTTGGAGAGGGGAGCCCGGGACGTTGCCTTGACGAACTGCGGAGGTGGTGTATATTAAGTGATGTCTTTAAACCTTGTCATTTTGCATAAGCGAGTGGCCTGATCGTATCTTTCTTGGACATCTCGGTGATATCTTGAATACTCAGTTACGTGAAGATACTGATGGACGACTAGGTGAAATTGGGTTAAATTTTTCGAAAAAGGGAGCAGCTGAACGGTTAAAAAGGGACGTGAGTTTAAGAAACGCTTTGAGCACGTTAGTACATAATACTATGTGGAAGCCGGGAAGTATATAACCAAATTTCAAGATGAACGAAGATGCTTTGATTTAATAATGATGTTTTCTTTTATTCTGTGGACTTGGGATAGATATCGCAAGGTATACTTGCGCCATTCAACATTGAATATCGACAATACGGAACTACTGTGACTTGAGTCTTCGTCCAATGTGGGTAGAAGAAGTAGGCTTACCTTAGGAGAATTGAAATGAGTATGAGTTGGGATAGATCTCTGAGTATGCGTCGACAATTACATACAACCAAGGATCCCCATATCGGCGTCGATAATTTCCTCCACATTGGTGTCTTTGTCATCGATAGATGGCTCATCGACAGACTCTTCGCTACCGATCTCCTCCCAGATATTGTCAGCATCGTCGCTGTCCTTATCAGAATCAGCATCTGACAGGTCCTCAGCACTCACCACTTGGCTCAATTTCGACTTCCTATCAGGGCTGCGTTCCTCTCTATTATTCTCCACTCCATTGACTGTCATGAGAAGTGAAATACGCTTTGCAAGATCTCGTACCGCAAAGATTTCCTCGGTAACGGGTCCCATGTGCGGTAAATTTCGATGCTCCCATAGGGCATTCGCCTCAACCAAGGATAACCTATTCACCAAAGCATCCGCAATCGTATTGTCCATCATCTGATCTTCATACCCGAGCAGCGCCAACGTCTGCCACATTTTGATCATAGCGACATAGTTGGGTCGGCGGTCATCTGTAGGTTCTAAATTCCAGACGTCCATGTCGTGGCCAAAGAACCAGGCAAAGGTTAGGACGGCGCCTTCTTGCGTGGTGTTGCAAAGGAGGATCTCGTCATTATCGGGGAAGTAGTATTTAGTTATATTTGGGAATTCTTCGACTAACTCATCCAATCTGACCTTATGAACTAGCGGTATGAAGCGGTGTTCATGGAAGACGTAGATGTCGACGGGTGATGATGAAGTCTGAGTTAGAGATGAGGTTGAAGACATAGTTTCCTCAGTTTGAGTCGAGGTTGAAGAATACATAGTTTCTGGATTTTGAGAGCGGGTTGAGGTTAAAATGGAAATTGGTTTCTTGAATTTGGTAATTTGTTTGTTGTGGGTGAGACTGGTTTGCCTGCAAGTAAGTGATTCTGAAATTGGTTTGATATTTTGATATGGAGGTGAAATGTCGTTACGGAGTATGACTTTTATACGCAGTGAATCAGTTGAACAATACGTCTGGACGCTTTGATATGAAACCATTGTGAAGGCAAGGCGACAATGTACGAGCACAATCCAGCTCGAACTTCTCGTATCAAGTTTGCAAGAGACCAGACATTGTGAATTGAGCTACTGGGGTGTGAAGGTAAAACAATATGTAAAAAATTAATCTTGAAGTGGAAGAAGGATATTGCACAGTGAATGTTGCATAGTGAATGCTTGAAACCGGGTAGAATGGAAGAGAAAGGAATTAGGGATGGTGTATCGTCATGACAACTCTCCGAGCTATGAATTAGTGGTGCCTCAAGGAATGATATCTAAGTATATGTGTCTGAACGTAAAAAGTGTAGTGTAATTCGAGGATGCTGATTGGAAATTGATGTTTAAGGAGTGAACCGTTTGCCGAACCGCCGGCCCCCTCCTCTCCCTCCGATTTCGCCAAGGCTTGAATGCTGAATAATGCAAACATCGTCATAGCGGAACTTTTTTGAGTTCGCATCCATCCCCGACCGACGCTTTCAAACAAACAATTACCTTGAACTTTCGGAGTTACCTCTCATTTCTCGAATTCATTCCTATATCTAATCCACATCGGTCATGGCCTCAACAGCTCTTCCACGATCCGCATTGCGAAGCCTTTCTCGAACTGCATCATCCATAAGCTCTCGAAGCAGCCGTCGGGTCGCCACGGCGTCTTCAACAAGATGTCTTCACCAAAGAGCTTCACCGATCACATCTTCTCCGCTCCAGCATAGACCCTCTCTGCCAAAATGGAATCAGCCCGCAGCACCTATCACTGCGTCAAACCGGCGGACCATGTTCATACAGACCGAAGAAACACCCAATCCAGATGTATGCGATCTACCTCCGTTGAACATTCAAGTGCATATCTAACGGATACAGGCGCTCAAATTCAACCCGAACAATCGCGTTCTACCCGAGGATATCAACTCTACTTTTCTGGAATACCTTTCTCCGCGTTCTACACTCGCGCCGCCACACCCTTCCCCTCTAGCTGCTCAGCTGCTCAACGTAGATGGGGTCACATCGGTACTGTTAGGGTTAGATTTCATCACAGTATCGAAAGATAGTGCGACTCCATGGGCACACGTCAAGCCGGAGGTGTTCGCCATTATCAACGAGTTCATGATTTCGGGGCAGAGCATTGTCAACACAGTCGAAGACAAGGAAGGAGAAAGTGGGCAAGAAGGCACCGAGCAGGACAGTCTTGCCTATGACGAGAATGATAGTGAGGTCGTGGGCATGATCAAGGAACTTCTCGAGACGCGAATTCGACCAGCGATCCAGGAAGACGGAGGCGACATTGAATTCAGAGGGTTTCACGATGGCCAGGTGCTGTTGAAACTGCGGGGTGCATGCCGTACCTGCGACTCCAGTACCGTGACGCTCAAGAACGGCATTGAAAGCATGTTGATGTAGGTTACAAACCTTGGATCTGGGGGATGTAGATGTGGCGCTAACGTGTGGATGCAGGCATTACATCGAAGAAGTGCAGGGGGTGCAGCAGGTGATGGATCACGAAGAAGAGGTCGCGATGAAGGAATTTGCCAAATTTGAGGAGAAGCTGAGGCAGCAAAAAGGACCGGATGCGGCGCCTTCGACAGTAGGAAAGGGGAGTCTAGATACGGTAGAGGGATAGGCGGGAGGTTGTTGCGAAACACGGCGTGCCGGGTGATGGGCATCGGAGGATTTGGGGACGATCGCAGCAGTCGGTGCAAGAGTGCTGACCAGGAGGCTGGCCTAGAAGATTTCATCTCCTTGGTGTTGAGGAGGGCGCGAGGCCAATAGCGCGGGGCCGGCGCGGCTGACCGCCGCCTGCTTGGGGGAGTGGCTCAACAAAGCGGTGCAGCCGAGCGGCAGATATGCAGCGCTGCGTTTTGCTAAGCAAGCGGCTGCTGTCGTGGGATGACTGCATGGCGGACGCAGGCATATGCAAATTGTAAGAAAACGCTGTACAAGTGGTAATCCTGACGGTCTGTCGTCGCAAACACGATGTGTGCGCTGCCGTGAGCATCGTTAAATTCTGTGGAAACGGCTGCCCCTCTGTTCTGGCCACCCGTTCCTCCTCTGTCTGGAGCCCCGTTCCCCATGGCAGTCCTAGCCCTCCCCTAAGCTGGTTTGGTTGAGGTGATAAGAAGGCACCACCAGCACGGGCCCTGGGTATGACATCGTGAAGCGTTCCTGCTATTTCGATCGCAACAGAAGGGCCTGCTAGCCAAAACAAAACCTCTTCCAACCGCTGCCCTCCCTCCCTCTCTCCCCCAATCATTCCTCATCCACCTCCACAAAACACGACAGCTTTGCGCTGCCACTTCATCCCAATCGTTCACACGTATCCATACACGCCCCACCTACCTGATCCTTCCTAGCCATTGCCTTACACGTTACCCTCCAGTTTCTATAATTTTTGATTCTACACGTTTAACTCGCGACAGCCAACTCCCCTTCGCAACCTCGCTCACCAAGAGCACCGTTATCAACCATGGTTCTTATCGAGAACCAAGAGTACCTCACCGAGGAAGAGCAGCGTCTCAAGCAGGACCGCGAACGTAAGCAGTACTGGAAGAAATGGGGTCCCTACGTTGCTGAGAGACAATGGGCAACTGGTAAGTCTCCCAATCTTGCAATTGCATTGAAAGTACTAACAGGCACATAGTCCGTGAGGATTACTCGTAAGTACTCATGTACCCCAGAGGTTTCGCTCTCGACTAACTTTTTTTTTTTAGCCACGATGGTGATGCATGGAGTCGTAAGTTTGCCCAATTCACGCAAATATTATAGCATTGCTAAAGCCATTCTTTAGACTTCACACACGATATGGCCAGGAGCCGAGCGTTCCGCTGGGGTGAAGATGGTATTGCAGGCGTCTCAGATACCCACGGCCTGCAGAACATTGCGTTCGCATTTTGGAACGAGAAAGAGTATGAATACCCACCAACTTGAGCTATTGACCTACTGACATGTCATAGTGACTTTCTTAAGGAGAGATTATTTGGTCTGTCTAATCCACAGGGCAACCACGGAGAGTCGATCAAGGAATGCCATTTCCATTTGGACAATACCCCCTCGGTAAGCACCCTCATAGTTCATAACAAGCAATGGATTCTAATGTTCTGGCAGCATTCATATATGAAATTCCTCTACAAATACCCCCAGCGCAAATTTCCCTACGAAGACCTTATCAAAGAGAATGCTACACGCGGCAAGCTTGAGAAGGAGTACAACATGATTGACACTGGCGTCTTCGACGATGATCGCTATTTCGATATCTTCATTGAGATGGCCAAGGAAGCAGACGACCCCGATGAACTTCTGTTCCGGCTTACTGCCTACAATCGAGGACCCGAGTCAGCACCACTCCATATCATCCCCCATGTTTGGTTCAGGAATACTTGGTCATGGGGCTATGAAGAGAGCAAGGAGAGGCCGTCGATCCGGAAGATTGGTGAAACTACAGCATTTTCAACACATCATAAGTTGGGCGAACGTTACTTCCAGCTTTCCCCTTCCCCTGGCACAGGTGATAGCGGCGAGGATGTTCAGCCTCGTTTACTATTTACGGAGAACGAAACCAATTTTAAAAAGCTTTGGGGAGGAGAAAATCGAACACCATACGTCAAAGACGCTTTCCATCGATATATTGTAGATGAGGAAAAGGGCGCTATAAATCCAGCAGAAACTGGTACCAAGTCCGCTGCCTGGTTCGCTTTCGATGAAGGCGATGGTGTTCCTCCGGGGGAGTGTGCCGTTGTTCGTTTCAGGATTTCAAAACGTTATGAGGGTTATTTGGATGAAGAACTCTTTGACGACATCATAGAACAGAGACGTGCCGAAGCAGATGAGTTCTACTGGAGAATCAGTCCTCTTCCCATGGCTGAGGATCTGCGAAATATCCAACGTCAAGCTCTCTCCGGTATGCTTTGGTGTAAGCAGTACTACCACTTCGTCTGGGACCAATGGGCAAACGGCGATCCCGGAATGCCGCCCCCTCCTCCTGGTCGGAAGGCCATCCGAAATAACGAGTGGAAGCATATGTATCTGGACGATATTCTATCCATGCCAGACTCATGGGAGTATCCTTTCTTCGCTGCATGGGACAGTGCGTTTCATTGCATTCCTTTGGCGATGATTGATCCAGACTTTGCGAAGAAGCAGTTGGATCTCTTTACTCGAGAATGGTACATGCATCCTAACGGCCAGCTTCCGGCATACGAGTGGAATTACGGTGATGTGAACCCTCCGGTCCATGCTTGGTCCGTGTTCAGGGTGTTCAAGATCGAGCGAAAGATGTACGGTCGGGAAGATTTGGACTTCCTTGAACGTGTTTTCCAGAAACTCCTTCTCAATTTCACCTGGTGGGTCAATCGGAAAGACGCCGGCGGAAAGAATGTCTTCGAAGGTGGTTTCCTAGGTCTTGACAATATTGGACTCTTCAACCGGTCCGACCCTCTCCCCACCGGCGGTGTTCTTGAGCAAGCTGACAGCACTGGCTGGATGGGCTTTTACTGCCTCAACATGCTGAATATGAGTTTGGAGCTTGCCAAACATCGTCGCATTTACGAAGACATTGCTTCGAAATTCTTCGAGCATTTTATCCTCATTAGCGACGCGATGCAATATCGTGCGGGCAGTGAATCCAAACCCCTGTGGAACGAACAAGATGGCTTCTACTATGATGCAATCTCCTGGGGCGAGCCTTGGAGTCATCAAATGCCCGTCCGGTCTCTTGTTGGTCTGATCCCTCTTTACGCAACCTTGACTTTGGAACCAGAGATCATCAACCGATTCAAGGATTTCAAGAAGAGATTGGAGTGGTTTGTGAATCACCGCAGCGGTACTGCCGAGAGAAATATTGCCTCCATGAAAAAGCGTGGAAAAGACAACCGTCTGCTTCTATCACTAGTCAACGAAGACCGCCTTAGGAAGATCCTGACGAGAATGCTGGACGAGACGGAGTTCCTGGCAGATCACGGTATCCGTTCATTGTCTAGATATCACAAGGACCACCCTTACTCCATGGACGTCAATGGTCAACGGTTCCAAGTAAGCTATATCCCAGGCGATTCCGATAGTGGCCTATTCGGTGGCAACAGCAATTGGCGTGGCCCAATCTGGATTGCGGTGAATTTCCTTCTTATCGAATCTCTGCAGAGATTCTATATGTTTTATGGCGATACGTTCAAGATCGAATGTCCTACAGGATCCGGAGACTACATGCATTTAGGTCATGTCGCCGAAGAGTTGCAACATCGTCTTCAGCACCTCTTTGCACGTAACGATGAAGGACGAAGGGCGGTCAATGACGGTAATGATATGCTCGACTATGACCCGAACTGGAAGGACTACATGTGGTTCCACGAGTTCTTTGATGGAGATACCGGTCGTGGATTGGGAGCCAGCCATCAGTGTGGATGGACTGGCTTGGTTGCGAAGATGATTCACGACACTGGGTAAGTTGAACCATTATCATATTGAACAATTTCGGCATTCTAACAGCCAGAACAGTATCTCATGCCGTCTTCCACAGACGCCTCGTACTCCGACCGCTGCAGCCGCACATTACTTCGATGATGTCTTCTCTGTTAAGGGAAGACCAAAGAAACCCCATCATCTTCGTCGTTCCTCGACTGCTAGGTCTATTGGTGTGCGCAGTGATTGGACGGAATCACACCACGAGGATGATCTTGAGTCCTCGATCTATCGCGTCAATTCCATTGGCCATCTTGACGAAGATACTCAGAAGGCGAGGGCTGAACATGATCAGCATATTGCCCACTATGTTAGCGATCAGCTTGAACGCCTCAAGAACAACCGATCGAATTCTGTTCACCCCGAGGAGTTTGAGACCATGTTCGACGGCGCCGATGACGAAAGGAATGGGCACACCAATGGGGATGACAGCAAGTCCAACACGCCGACGAATCATTGAAGATAGATGATTGGATGGTGTATGGTTTCCTCTTAACCCTGGCGCTCTTCGGTGGGTCGATTGGTTGTATGGTTTCAGCATTGCGGGAGGGCTTAAAAGGGACTCATTAATAGAGCGTCTATAGACCTAGTAGAATCCTTGACTGTTATTGCTTGTTTCCGGATATCTATGATCTGCAATGATGCGATGCTGTGCAAGTGAAGATGATGAATGCGATTCTCCAATGGAAAATATCCAGGCCGGCCACGGACTAGTGCGTCAACGATGAATGGTGAAAACGGCGCTAAGTCCGGCGCTTAGTCACGGAAAGTGGCGTACCCCGATTGTTTACAGAAGTCCCCCGCCAAAACGTCGACAACAGCAACATTCTCTCGGTGCGGCTTGCGATCACACTCTTCCTTTGCTTCTCTTCACTTCTCTTCTCTCCTTGATCGCATACCTCGTCGCTCTTTTACTTTCTCCGCGTTCGCCAGTCGCACGGTGCAACTTGTAGGTGAGCCCCCTTCATTCCTTGCCTTGTCTCAATCTCCCTGCTAACCACAGGAATGTAGCGTGAGCAGCGACCTCGAAAATTCGATATATTGACGACTCGGACCAGAATCGAAGATGTCTGGGTTCATAACAACAATGTTGGTTACAACTCCCACTCTCGTCTTTTACCCTACCCCTTCCAAGCCGAAGCCCCTCCGTCCCATTTTCACCTTCGCCCATAGCCAGAGCAGTATACATTTGGGTATGGATGTTTGCGACGCGAACGCAGCCGGATGTTCAGACATTTCATGGGGTGACGACCCGAGTAATTGGTTGGCAACCATGGCTTTGCCAAAGCCTGAACCCACATATCGGAGCGCTATACAAAAGAACTTGCGAGAGGCGTTGAGAACTTCTCCGAATGGGAATCCACCTCCCGGGATTGCGGTTACTTCAAGGATGGTTGTGCGCGTGGAGGACGGGGACCATAGTCTCTTATTTCCTCTACCACCAACCACTCCGAAGCAACCATCTCGGGATGGAAGTCCCGATCGGGAGTATCCCAATTACTCTTACAAGCTTCTTCCCGGAGGAAACGGTTCATTTTCACCAGAAGAAGACGCTCCAAACTCATACGAATCTGGCTATACCAATGGGCAGGAGAAAATAGATGAGAGGGGCAACGGCAACGGCAACGGGGCAATACCTCATTTTCCAAAAACTTCTTCACCTTCTTTTAATAATTCTGGTACCGTTTGCTTACCTTCTAATCTTTTCAATAGGACCCCTCGAACTCGAGGACCATTCAAACCACAGAAAGGAGGCCGAGGCACGAGCAGTTGGCAGCTAAAACAATATGCGGAGGCCACGTTGGGAAGTGGGAGTCTGAAGAAGGCGGTTAAGCTGCCGGAGGGTGAGGATAAAGATGAGTGGTTGGCTGTGAATGGTAAGTGATAGTACACACTTAATCTTCAAATCATTATTACATATTCAGGGTTCAATTTGGAGGCTCCGCTAATCATTCAATTTGTAGTTGTCGATTTCTACAATCAAATCAACCTTCTATACGGTTCAATCACAGAGTTCTGTTCGCCACAAAGCTGTCCAGAGATGAAAGCAACAGATGAGTCCGTCATTCCTATTCTTGTCATACCCGTACCTTCACTAACCGATCCCAGATTCGAGTACCTCTGGCAGGACAGCACCAACTTCAAGAAACCCACTAAAATGCCCGCTCCCGAATACATCGAACATCTTATGGCTTGGGTCCAAAGTAACGTCGATGACGAGTCCGCCTTTCCCAGCCGAATTGGTACGTGTCTCCTCCCAATCTTTCATAGCCTCTTTAACCTAACAATTTTAATCAGGTGTCCCATTCCCCAAGACTTTCCCCTCCCTCATCCGAAACATGTTCAAACGGCTCTACCGCGTCTATGCCCATATCTACTGCCATCATTACCCCGTGATTATTGAGTTGGGTCTGGAGCCCCATCTCAACACCAGTTTCAAGCATTATGTGCTTTTTATCGATGAGCATGGGCTTGCGAGTGGTAGCAAGGACTTTTGGGGACCGTTAGGTGATTTGGTGGAGAATATGTTGAGGAGTGACTAGGCGGGTGGGGTGGAAGGAGGATGAGGTCGAGGAATGGAAATCGAAGAGTTCAACCGAGTGCATTAATCATTGACCAAGGTGCTGAAGGAGTTAATCGATTGCTGATTATGGCCATTCATCCATGCAAAGAAAGGCCTTGTGGAAGGGAAAGGAAAGAGGCGTTGGGTGTTTTTCCTTCGACATGAATGATTTATGGGAATGTTTCCTCCTCTTTTTTTGTCTGATGGCCCGGTGGAATGCGTGATAGCGGGTTATTCCTTTCCATTGGCTTTAACAATACTTCATTTCGATAAGCATTGTATTAATTTATGATACATGGATTCTTGAAGATTGATCTTTCTCCTCCAACTCATGATCCTAATCCCATCTTAGCCCATCGACTTGAACCCTAGCGCATACAGGCCCTCCAAATTATCCCTTTTATCTTTCCTACTACTTTCGCTAATACACCTTTTCGCTCTTCTTCGAATCTGCCTTGAGTTTGAGTCTGGTTCTGGTTCAGAGATTCCATTTCCCACGTCCCCTCCTCCCCGTCTTTATTCTCATTCCCGTCCCCGTCCCCGTCCCCGTCCTCGTGCCCTTTCAAAACTTGAACACTAATATAACCTTCGTTATCTTTGTGCCATATTTTCCGGATTAGCGAGTATGGTTGGGGAGTTGATTTGGAGGGTTGAGGGGGTGTTGGAGGTGGGGAAGATGGGTTGAAGTTCGAATTGGTCTTGGGGTGGTGTTGGGTTTGGGTTTGGACGGGTGGGGGAGGGGAGGGAGAGGGTGAGGGTGCGGCGGGTTAGGGTGGGTGAGGTGAAGAGCATTTTTTTAGGGTTGCGGTTGGAGATGTGAGGTTTTTTGAAACGAAGGGTTTTGGTGGTTGGAAAGAGGTGGCGGTGGATATTTTTTGGGTTGGGCGGTAGATGGTTGTTTGGAGATTTAGAGGTTTCGTGGGTTTGGTTGGAATGGGGATATGCGATAGATTTGAGTGGCTGTCTGTTGGGTGGAGTTTTGGAGGGTTAGTAGTTTATGTAGAGGGAGGGGGCTTGGGGGATATTTTAATTGTTTGAGATGGGGGGAGCTCTGATGTGGTCTGATCCGTGGGTCGCTTGATGTGGTGGATGGATGGATGGGATGGGATGGGATGGGATGGGATGGGGGATTTGGTTGATTGACGGATTAACGGAAATGTGTGTCATAGGTATACATTTTGATGCGAATAGATATGTTTGATGGATGGATGGATGAATGACGGGTTTGATGGTTTTGGGAGGGTGGCGATTTTGGGGCTGATATAACGGGGGGGGACACAATTTAGATGGAATTTTAATGACGACTCGAGGGAACGAAAGAGTTATGAAATTAAAATGATGAACCGAAGATGAAATATAAATATGGATAATCATATTCGTTAAGGTGTAAAGTAGAGTTCTTCGATGGGGTTGAGAACTTCGCATTACTTTTCTTCAATAGTATGGTTCGTCATAGAATAGTACCGTGGTTTGAATTATTAGGATCGCAGCTATCCTGTGAAACACTGTCTCATTAGCTTTTTTGAGTGCGGTAGTTGGTATCATCATTTGGATGTCGAGTTATTTTTCTCGTTTCCCCATGGTCCCCAGTGATACACAGATTCGCAATAAAAGGGCTCGATATTCTTAGATTAGAAGAACATGCAGCCTGGGAGGTAGTACCATAAACGGGGTTGGGTCGTAGGAGCGAGAACGGAGTATGTAGGATGCGAACGTTGGAACGAGTTAAGGATGATTGTGGCGTCGGGCTGGATGCGACTGTGTTTCTTCTCAGTGTGAGACATTCATCTCGTGGTGGCTGGCTGTTTGCATGTTCATTATTTCAATGCATTTTTCTTTTCTCAAGACACAGATGAAAGGGAATGAGAGACAGGTTGGCTCGCATAATGTCCCGCATGAAGATGGAGCGAGGACGGCGAGGAGAGGCGAGAGATGAAAGATGAAGGATGAAGGAAGCATGATCTGTGGAGGGGGACGACAACAAGACATGACGTCAAGGACAGCTTTCTGCAAGGTCGCGTGGTGCCTGGGTGGGATGGGCCAGGGCTCTCGACCTCGGGAGGTTCAGCCTTGCCGTCGAGGGGCTGAGAGGGGGCGTCGGGTGGGGGGGATATGGGATCATTGGGATGGGACGGGATGGTTGGCCATGGACTCGGTTTGCTTCATCGGCCTGTCAAGTCGTCGAGAATGCCCTAGTCTATCGCCGACTTACCTTTGCACCGGTACCGAACAACGGCTTTGTTTATTATTTGCCTGCCTTGTGCCCTCCGACGACGACGACGATGCGCCTTTTCTTTGTTCTTCTTTGTCAAGTGCCCGGGGAAGCAAAGAATGTGGAGAGTGGGAGAGCAAATGTGGGATGCCACCTGGCCATGGCTGGCGAGCCTCCCCTCCCCAGAGAAAATGCGAAAATGCCTCGGTGAGGGGTGCCATCTTACCACCGCCGCAATCCTCCATCTCCAATTCGCCAGGCTGAATACCTGGATGCCCCGTCTTCTTTCTGCCTTTTTTTGTCTCCTCTTCCTTCTCCTCTATGAGACGATGCTCGGACGGCTTGGCTTTCTCCTCTCCCTCGTACCCATCGCTCCAAGTCGTCAGATCCGCCCTCCTCCTCCTCCTCCTCCCTCTCCCTTGTCCTCTCGCCTGCCGTGCCTTGACATCATCGAGCTTGCAACCAACAAATTACCTGCAGCGTCCTATCACCGTTCGAGCTGTTAAGCTGCCCATCCGATTTGCATTTCTTTTTCGTCTCATGATTCATGCACACAAATCTCATTCTTACTACGACTGCTGCTCGTGTTTGTTTTATCCTCCCGCCTGATTGATATCGTTTGTTCTTTGTCGTATCGTCAGCCCCTCTGTAGCCTTGACCGGAGTCTGTACCGCGCCCTCCATCCCACGCTAAACCCCTCCGAGTCCCTGGCCAACCCCAGCCTGCCCATCGTCAGAGGCTGACCTGTACATTATCACAAGCCCTGAATACCCGTTTTGCCCGTCTGAACAACGCCTCTTCCCTCCACCTCCCACCCCAATGCCCGCCTGTCGCGCCTGTTCGTTTTGCGAACATCTGCACTGATTCTGGCTTCTCTAGAAATCAACCATTGGTCAGGGGCTCGCCCTCCATCATCATCATCATCATCATCATCACTATGTCCGCATCTCCCGAAAAGAAAGAAAGGATGGACAATTCAACCGAATTCCTCGAGGACAAAACCTCTCGTCTTCGCTCAAACACCACTTCCACCACCACCCACAGGCCTTCTGTAGCTGTCTCGGCCGCTGAACGCGCTCGTCGGAATATCAATGCTAAACTTGCCAATCCTCTACATGGCTATAGCTATGCCGAGCTGAGGAAAAAGGGAAGAGCCTATGCTTATGAGCATGCGCTGGCCGAAGAGGATGATGTTCGTGCCCTTGAAATTGGTGCCATGCTTGCAAGAGATCCTGAAAACATCGCCCATGCCCGCGAGTGTGGCATTACTGATGAGGAATATAATGTACTTGAGAATGAACTCTCCCATCGATGGTCTCAGCCCGCCCTTTTATATCTCGTGATCGTACTTTGCTCCACATGTGCTGCCGTGCAGGGAATGGGTAAGCCATAAACTACGTTAGTTTAATGAATATTATTATTAACGTACCTTCTAGATGAGACGGTGGTGAATGGAGCTCAACTATTCTATTTGGGCCAATTTGGAATCGGCACTGATACCCAGCACGATACCTGGTTGACCGGTCTCACCAATGGAGCGCCTTACATTTGCTGCGCATTCATCGCATGTTGGTTAACCACACCTTTCAACAATTGGTTTGGTCGTCGTGGTACCATCTTCATTACATGCTTGTTTAGTGCAATTGCTTGTTTTTGGCAAGGTTTTGTAAATGTGAGTTTTTCACTTCCTTCCAACTAAAATTGCACTACTAAATTTTATCTAGACATGGTGGCATATGTTTATTGCAAGATTTGCTCTCGGATTTGGTATTGGTCCAAAGTCAGCAACCGTTCCCATTTACGCAGCAGAATGCACACCACCTCAGATTCGTGGTGCACTTGTAATGCAATGGCAGATGTGGACGGCTTTCGGTACGGCTTCTGCTTTCGACTATCATCCAAAACTAATCTAAATATATCACAGGTATTATGCTTGGCTACGCTGCCGATCTGGCTTTCTACGCTGTCCCCGACACATATAATATCACTGGCCTAAACTGGCGCCTAATGATGGGATCCGCCATGTTCCCCGCCGTCATCGTCTGCTGTTTCGTTTTCATGTGTCCGGAAAGTCCTCGTTGGTACATGTCCAAAGGACGACATGCATCCGCATATCACGCAATGTGCAAGTTACGCTTTAATAAGATCCAAGCTGCGCGAGATTTGTTCTATATGGCTGAGCTGCTCAAAGCTGAAGAGACGATGAAGATCGGTCAGAGTAAAATCAAGGAACTTATTACAGTTCCAAGAAATCGACGTGCGCTTGTTGCTTCGGAAATTGTCATGTTCATTCAACAGGTTGGATCTTTCTTCACTTAATCATTGAATTCGAATACTGATTAGATTCCTAGTTTTGCGGTGTTAACGTAATAGCCTACTATAGTAAGTCTAAACAACCTCCCCGTCAAAAACCCTCAAACTCACAAAATCGCAGGCAGCGGTATCTTTGTCGAAAGCGGTTTCAGTCAACAATCCGCACTAGCAGCCTCCCTAGGCTTCGGTGTCATAAACTTCATCTTCGCTATCCCAGCCATCTACACCATCGATACATTCGGCAGAAGAAACGTAAGCCCCCCTCGTCACCCCCATCACCCACTCCTAACATCCCAAAGCTCCTCCTAACCACCTTCCCCTTCATGGCCCTCTTCCTCCTCTTCACTGGCTTCTCCTTCTATATCCCCGACGGCCCCGCCCGAATCGGCTGCATAGCCCTAGGAATCTACCTCTTCGGCATCGTGTACTCCCCGGGCGAAGGACCCGTCCCCTTCACCTACAGCGCAGAAGCCTATCCCCTCTACGTGCGCACAATAGGCATGTCCCTCGCAACAGCAACAACCTGGTTCTTCAACTTCATCCTCAGCATAACCTGGCCTTCTCTACTCAAAGCGTTTAAACCACAAGGAGCGTTCGGGTGGTATGCGGCGTGGAATTTGGTTGGGTGGGTGTTGGTACTGCTTTTTATGCCTGAGACTAAGGGAAAGACGCTTGAGGAGTTGGATCAGATTTTTTCGGTTCCGACTAGGTTGCATGCTATGTATGGGCTGAGACAGGTGGGCTGGTTTTTTAGGCGGTATGTGCTTTGGCAGAAGGTTGAGCCGGAGCGTTTGTATGAGAGGGAGAGTTTTGAGGGGAATGTTGTTAGTGAAGGGATGAGTGTTGTGTAAGGTATGGATACTGAACCTATGGACTAAGTATTTCTGCGGAAAAAGAGGAGGCGTTTGATTTTACATCTACGGTGTATATTTCGAAAAAGAACAAGAAAAAGAAGGACCTAACCACCTATAAAGCGGTATGCGCTTGACGGCCAGAAACACTCCCTCGGCGTTCTCAGGATTGATTTCGGGGTTGTTTTTGACCGGGCTTCGGTATTGGTGTTTAAGGCGTTTCTGGGATTCTCCTCCGACTGGTTGGTTGGTTGGTTGGCTGGTTTTGATACCCGGGGTTTTATTTGTTTGTTTCGTTGTGTTTTTGGGTTCGCCCTTTTCTCTTTGTATACTTTGCTGTTTTTGTGGTTGTGTCTGAAGGAGTAGGGAGGAACGGGAGATATGTTGAAGATCATCATCATCAGTAGTGAGGGATATGTAATACTATAAATTCATACAAAGATACCTGTTAGTATTATTCCGGCCGGGCACCCTGCTTCAAAACCCTCCCCAACAAAAAAAACCAACATATTCCCCATTCCCAATCCCCATTCCACATCCTCACGTCCTCCACACCTCCCAAACCCTTAAACCTCCCCACCCCAAACCACAATACCAAACCAAACCCACCGCTCCAACCTTCTCCTCCATACATACCAAACCCATTTCACCGCCGACCTCAAGCCCTTCCTTAACCCCCTCCTTTCCCCCTGAACCACGCCACAAATCAACCATTCAATCCACATACCACACACCGCCCACCACCCCTTTCGATTCTATTTCTTGATCGCTACGTAGACTTTCACATGCTAGTTGCTATCTAGCTTAGTCAGAGTGGTGGGTGGTGGGGTTATAAACCCCTCTTTCCCTCACTGGATTCCTTTTTCTTTATTCCTTTCTTTACTACACTGGACTTGGGTGTAATTGAGAGGCATGGGGCATATTTGGGTGGAATGGGAAAGTATGGGTGGATGTTAACCAATGGCGGGTAAAATTAGTATAGGGTGTGGGATGGAGGTTCTAACACGGAATAAAAAAGAGAGCATGGGGGGACGGGAGCATGGGATGTTGATTAAACTTGTGTATGTGCGGATGTGTATGTTGTGGGGGGATAATTTGGAGAGTTAAGAGAGTGGATGTGTGGGGTGGAGTGGTTTAGAGATTGGAGATTAGAGTTTGGCATGTTGGAGAGTTGCGTCGTGGATTAAACGTTCTAGTACAACGTACCATGGGTGTGGTGGGCTGTGTTTGGGTTTGGATTTGAGATATCATATAACAGAAGGATGGGTTGGATATGTTTGGGTTAATCGGAATTGGTACAGAGGAATTCGATGGTGGTGTGGTGGGGTTGGGATCTTGGATATTGAATCTGTAGAGAGGTCAGTGTTTCAATAACTGAATGACGAAAAATATAATGGGTGGTTGGTTGGATATGGGAAATCATATTTGGAGGAGTTGGAGGAGTATGCTGTGGGGTGATCATCTTACGCCGAGATGATTTTAGATGGGGTGGGTGGGGTGTCGGGGAGGTATGTAGTGTTTAAAGCTGGCAGCGAAGTGCTTTATGGGTGGTGGATTGGTTTCGGATATCATAAAAGTAGAAGAGGGGGAGTATGTTGTTGGGTGATCATCATACGCAGAAATGATTCTGGATGTGGTGGGGTGGCATTCGGCTCGGGGATTGGATATTGAAAGAAGGGCTAGATGGGTGGTGGGTTGAGTTTGAGATTCAAAATCGGAGGAGTAGGAGGAGTATACTGTGGAGTGATCATCTTATGCTAGTAGATCTCTTTATGTGGTGGGATTGTGTTGGGTTGGATATATCTTCACACTATCATGGGGGCAGCAATATGGGTGTAGTGTGGTGGTTGTTAGATATTGGACTTGTGGAGAGATATGTTGTGTCTCAAACAAGCACGAGACAAGCATTGATCATGGGTATGCTGGGGTGGGAATGTGTTGGATATATCTCCATTATATCCAAAACTTTTACAAGACATGGGTGTCTTGGTGGTTTGGGATTGGGATTAGGCTGAGATAGCTTCACCCCATCAACATGCAAGGGTCTTTTCGGTTTGCATGGGTGTGCTTCTGCTTTGCTTCGCTTTGGTCAACATAACCCCAGAACACAACACAACACAACTTGAAGTTGATGTGTCTTTGTCTGGCACTGCACTGGATCTCCTTTATACACACAATTCCGGATACGGATGTTTTGGGTTTTGGATTCTGGGTGTTGAATGGGTAGAGAAGTATATTATATCTCAAAAAGCAAAGGGGAAAGCTGTCCATGGTCGTGGTGGGATTTGCTTTCGGATATTGGATACCAGGAAGGACAACGGGATATGCTTTATCTCAAATCATTAACGAAGTACTTGATGGTGTGGTTGGAATTTTGTGGGGTTGGATATATCTCCATCATACATAAAGCCCAGAGTTATGGGTGTTTTGCTGGTTTAGGTTTGGGATTGACGTGACACTGGCTTATCCTATCCAACTTACCAAAAACAGAGTATTGATAGATTGATGTTGCTTTGGGTGTGTTCCCCTTTGATCTTATTGACACTACTTCATGGCTTCACAACAAATATTTAAACCGACACCAACATGGGTTCTTGCCTGCCCCTGGATCTCTTTCATACGATACAACCCATTGGGTCATGGGTAGGGTTTTGTTTGGGGTATCAGACATCACAATACTCAAAGGATTATGGAGCATCTCAAACTGAAAAAAAGGAAACTCGATGGGAATGGGAGTGGTAGTATCCCTATAAAAATACACCGATCATAAATAATGGGTGTTTGGTTTGGTTTGGGACTAAGGTGTCACTGATGGATACCGCTTTACACTACCAAAGTAATAGAGAAATCATTTGATGCGTTGGTGTGGGAGTGGTGTGTTTTACTCAATACTATTACCACATAACACAATTAATCGAGATGACTTTGATGGGTGCATTTTTTTGTCCTGGTGGATCCCTTTCGTGTAAAAAATACACAAATAGAAAGGGCATGGGTGGGTGGAGCGTGGTTTGGTTTGGGATCGATATTGAATATTACAGCAAGCAGAGAACTATGGTGTGTCTTATGCTAACAAGAAAAGGAAAGGTGGTATGGTGGGGTGGAGTGGATCTATCTCCAACACATTAGTCGGTGGACAGCATATGGATGCTTTGTTGATTTGGGATTAAGGTGAAACTGGCGGATGCGGCTTCATACATTATAGGATGATGAATTCGGTGCATGGATCTGGTTCTTCTCTGCTCTGCTCCCCATTTTCTCCAGTTAAACACCAACTACGACTATCAAGCAGAAATGAGTGCGTCCTTGCCTGCCTGGTCTCGTTCATATAAGAAAGTACCTATCGATGGAAACTGTATGGGTGGGTGGGGAGTTGGAATTTCCCACTGCATATCCCTCCTCTACTCTATATCCTTTATCACTTCATCAGAAAATGCTGAACTATGGTATGAGTGATTGGGTTTGGTTGGTTATATACCCTATATACCCTATATACCCTATATACCCTACCATAACGAATTAGCAGGAGAGCTCATACTCCATTTGGACTTGCTTGGGACCACAATATCCAAGTTGTTGCCGAAATTATGCTTCTTTCTTGGGTTTGTTGGGTCAATCCGGGTTGGAGTTATTCACTGGACGTTACTTGGTGTTATGATACACCCTTTGAAGAGTAAGGCATGCGTTTCTCTTGGGATCTGGTTCAAACCCTTCGTACATTCAAGGAATTACAGTAGTATAGTATCTAGGGATAATGGTTCCTCAATCCTCCTTTCTCCTCTTTTTCTAGAACAAGGATCGAACAAGGAAGCGCACCTGTAAAGTGGTGTGGGGTTTGGGTTCTGGAAAAGTACCATGTTTATCCTTGGGATTTGCAATAACCCCATAAATACCAGTTAATGGTGGAGTTTCTCTCTCCTTTCTTATATCGTGGTCAATAATACTGGCAATTCCAAGAGACGATGTGGGACTAGATTTCCTTGGGTTAAATTAAATTGCTCGAATTACCAACTCGTATGCTCGCTGTGTGCGAGGATTCAATATCGCATGTGCTAGTACATCAACTGCTATCATAAGATGACCGAAAGAAAAGAGAAGGAAGCTCGGTTCAATGCTTTCAACAAGCAATGTGTAATAGGCAGGTATGCTGTGGACTTGTCTTGGGTTGGTTGTCTGAACTTTGGTTTAGTTTACACCATTCACAGCTCAAACAATAGTCAATGTTGTGGGGTGTGTGGTGTTTTGGGACCTTTTCCTGTTTCTATTAAAAACGATACATCAACAGTTCCATGAATGGACTTTCTTTTCCCCTCTTATCTCGTAATAAGAACACGCAAATTATCCTTCCCATGGCGGGACTTCCTTTGGTTACCTCGAAGTTATAGAACACTACTTTGGAAGAGTACACTATGGTTTCGTTCTGGGTTGGGACTCTATGGTTAGGTTTAAAATGACAAGAAAACGGCTTCATGTGTCTTGAGTCTTTGCACTTCCTGTTTCTACCAAAAATACTGCTCGAAAGAGCCCCATGGGTGGGATTTTCCTTCCTCTCTTTTCTTTTCATAACAACTTCTGTCCTCTACGTATGGCGGGACTGGCTTGGGTTGACTTGAGACCATGATATCATTCACATTGCCCATCTCTAGGGGCTTGTTCTGATTGTTTGACTAAGTGATAGACGATAGCAAGGTATGAGAATACAGGAGGGATTACGAATACTTTAGAATCCGATATACGGTTGGCTATGGTGTTTTAAGATCCTTCTCAATCGTCCAAGCTCTAAGAAAAGAGAACGATGGGAGTTTGATTTTCATGGGCGGGTATTCTTTTCCCTTATCTATCATGAGCTCGATCAATAACGCAGTGGGGCTTCCTTGGATTGACTTGAGCTCACAATTAGAACCCATGTTCATAGAGTCATGGTCTGGTTCTAGGTTGGTTGGTTAATATCTGGTTATTCAGAAGTACCTGTGCAACGGGCTATGGAAGGATAGGAGATATGGAGAGTACACTTGACCTTGGTGAATGTTTTCGAGTTTTAGACACCTCACCTTTCCCTTCTCTATTTAAACAACTTAGAAGAAGAGTTCCATGATGAGATTTCTCTCTTCTTCTCTCTTATCCTATTATAATAGAATAGGCAGAAATACCATATGGGACTTCTTTGGGTTGGCTTGGGGTTCCGATGTACTGTAACTTCAGGGAGATTATGGATTCCTTCTGGGTTAATGGGTTGGTAGATCATACTCCTGAAACAATACCCGGCATGAGTAGGGTGGATGTAGTTTGAATTCATGCACTCCTTCTTTACATTCCACCTAAAAGTGTCAGGAGATTGGCTTTTTGAGCGGACTTCTCCCTTCTATCCTAGTAAAACGAGATCACCATTGAATATGGTTGAACTAGCTGTGGTTGACTTTTGATTAATAGATTGGGAAAACGGAAGTCATAGTGCGTTCTGGTGTCTCTTGGTCTCTGGTCTTACTCTCGGTGGTGCATTAGAATGTCTGGGTAAAGGGATGGTGTTTTGGATTTATGTACCTCCTTTTTTCCTTCTCCCACTGAAAACCATTTAGAAAGAAGTATAATGGGTGGGGTTTCCCCTTTCTCTCTCCCATCTCTTTGTCGTCTTATCAATGGAGTGAGCAGTTGTTCCAATAGCGAGACTTGCTTAAGCTGGCTGTATAATCTACCGCCTACAGAGAATTCCATGGTTGTTCTGTGTTGGTTAGTGGTTCATATTTCTACACAGCTGAACTTCATGTGGTGGAGTGTGTGTGTGATCTGGATTCAAGCACCCTTCTTTCTTCTCTACTAAATCGATGAAGATAAACATTTCATGTGTGGAGTTTGTTCTCTCCCTCATCCCGCGAAAAGATCTCCAGCCCAACTATATACGTATGATGTCTAATATATTGGCATATGGAGCAGCTTGATGAGTTTGAAACGGTCTTGCTAGAAATGCCATGGAATGAGGGAAAGGAAATAATCAAGATGTCGATGATTTCATGGAAAAATGGAACTATGGGTTCATTACTTCATAACGAGCTTCTCTATGAGATTTGCTTGGGTTGACTTTCGTACTCCTCCTCCCTACCCCTCCACTCAAAATACTACGAAACCAGCCTCCATGGATGCAGGTCCTCTCTCCTTTCCTATCCTATCAGCATTCTTGGATTTTCCCATGGGAGTGTTTCTTGCCAAAATACAAAATGCGATGATTGCGATATGGAGTTCGACTCGTTCTCTATGCCCTGTCCAAAACATTCCGAGATACTAATGGAATAGGTGGCCGGGTTAACCCTTCTTGAGACAACTCACACATAGAACCGACCTATATCTCCTACCTCATAGATGGCAGATTCATGGTGGGTGGATGGTTTCTTGCTTCATTGGCAAAATATTATGGCATTCACTGGAATACAAACCCGTGGTTCTTGAATCCTGCAGAAGCTAGAGTCGTATGTCCTTGTTCTTATCGAAAGAATCCTGGGCCAAAATCATGGGTGTTTGGTTTGCCTACTCTTGAGACAGAATCTACGATCAACCAGAAAATGAAAGGGGAAACAGGCTGTTTATCTCAATTCAAAAAGCAAACAAAAACATCACGGATATGCGGCGTGTCTTGCCTCACTGGCAAAATCATAATTCTATCATGCAATATGAGTAGTGTTCCTATGGGATGTCTTCATTCAAAGAATGACAATGGCTTGGACAGCTTTACCCTGATCTACAACAATCTCGACCATTATGAGTGTGTATGGTTCTTTCCTCTCTCCGCATACCACTGCACAGGGCAGTTTATGGGTTCAAATTTTGGTTTGTCTACACCACACTATTCTCAAGAAGTGGGCATCTGAACATCGTGTCAGGATCACTAGCCCTTTTTAATGGCAGTGGGAAATTATTTTTGTTCTCGGCTTCATTTACTACATTGACGAACTCCGCGCACATGGCTGCATCAATCTTTCCAAGAGCCCGAAGATGGGCGTTTGGGGTTCGTGGTCATTCATTCCTTCGCGGTCCACATACTTTGCCGCACTCATGAGTATGGGTGTCGTTTTTTTCTGCTATTTTACTTCAGATCGGCGGGTATGTTGAGTCAGTGGAATGTTTCTTGTTGGAGGGCAAGTACTGAAACAACGTACAGAAGAGTTTTATGGGCGTTTTGGAGGGGGGATTCCGATATTAGTTTTGGGCTTGGGGAAGAAAAGGGAGTAGGTGGGTGAAAAGAGGTATCACTTTCGTAAGAGTTATGGAGTTAGTGAATGGGATCTGGTTTCTCACTATTCCAATCGCGGCCGGTATCGAGACATGTTAGATCTCGAGTGTGGACTTTCTAGTTAGGGTGAGCATAAAGGTTACATAATCAGACTAGAACTATCTAATGAGGTCATGGGTTTGGGTTTAGGTGTGTGTTTGTGCTTCTATTATTTGTGAGATGGATGCCATGAATAGCGATCAATTATGAAAGCTCACTTCCATGGGTGTTGTGGAGGAAGAAATTATTAATGGTAGGTGTGAAGATGCGTATGGATCGTACCTAGTAAATAGCAGAAGACCTACCACATGCGTTGGCGGTTGCGTTCATGAACATTATAGCCGGTCATCAGAATATACCATGGTGTGTGGTGAGGAGGAAAGAGGATATCATTTGATTAAAAGAAAGCCAGCCTTGGTTTCATTTAACATAGTCATTTTGGAGTCCAAGTTAAAAGGTTATCAGGAAATGAGTAGTGGTCCAGCTTCTCGCTGACCGGCATGAGACCATGGTGAGTGGATTTAGAAAGGGCATGTGCCAGGAGGGTATGTGAGTGGTGAGTCACTTGGCGAACTCTCTCGTCATATTTCAAGTGGTATTATGTGGGTTGGGTACTAGAAAGAACTAAACTTCCTAAATCATAAATTAGTCTTCCATGATTGCAAGGTTGGGAAAATTCAAGCGCAAAAGGTTAGGAAATGGAATTTTAGGCTAGCTATGTGGTAGACACATGTGTTAGATTTTGAGGTTTGAAGAAATGATTATGTAAATTTTATAAGTAGTAGTGGAGGAGATGTTGGTGATGATAATTATTATGTTGTTATCGTGGTGAACGATGGCAGTGTTGTGCACTCGATGAAATTGGAAGGAGTGATGATGATAATCTTCACTTCTCCTGACCATGTACAACCACACGAAACATGAGATCCGTCAGCAAATCAATCTTACTGATTCTCATCATTGTTCTTCATACCAAAAAGTGAAGCCCTGACTCACCTATACCACACCACTCTTTCTCCTTTGCTTACGTAAGCAATATCAAACCACGGCCATAGAGAGATATTTAAACCCCTTTGCCCTCTCGTTTTCAATTCTTCTTCTTCTCTTCTTCAGTTTGCTATAAAATCGGAATATGCACTTCCCTACTAAGATAAGAATGTTGGGGTGGGATTCAACAAGCCCACACGGCTCAGTATCAGTGGAAGAAAAAGATGCCGAAAATGTGCTGGTGGTGTGTGGCAGGTTGGCGTGAAAAGAGAAAAGAGCGCATTGCATTCATTCACGCCTCCCATGTGTGAATAATTTGTCAGAAGAGAATGAAACTTGCATCATACTGGCAGATCCTACACAATCCACATCGCCTCCCGCAAGCCATTTCATGGGTTGGTGGATTTTGCATAAATACCTCATTTCCCCTTCATCATTATGCTGAGCGCTGTCATGATTCAGAAGCCGGAGGTGATAGCTACATCACACCAAGAAGAGAAGCCACCGTCAGGGAAGAACAAATTTCTTTCGGCGTTCTTCCAGATGTTGTTGCAATCCATGTAAAGCCATTAGCAAGCGCCCCGACTCGCAACGAAGCAAAAAACGCAAAGTACATGATGCGTAATGTGAACAGACAGACAGCTGGTGATCGTGTCATGGTGTGCTTGCGTCTGCTAGAAACCGGATCCATGATGGGGTATGTTGGTGCTCATTCGATGAACACCGCACAATACATGTTTTCTGCAGTGCTAAACCTGGTAATAATGATGGCGGTATGTCTGGTTTTCGTTTTGTATCGGGTATCCTAATAAATTTAATAAACATCATCAATTCACTCCCCTGATGACTATCATCATCCTCATACCAAATTGACATTCTAACACTGCTTCACCGTATCTAACTCAACTCCCCAACCACCGGTTGGAAGAATACGCGGTCAATATCACAGGCCACGTATTCTCTCTCGTCACTTAGCGGTGAACCAGCAAGGTCCAAGCACCCGGACGAGTATAAAAACCCCTCTGCCCGCTCAACCTAACCTTCTTTTCTTCACTACATTCTACATCACATTCTGGGTGACAACATGGAAGAATTCAAACGGTCCATGAAAAGAAGGATGAAAAAAACCCTACATGGGTGGTGTCTAGCAGTACCAAATACGATCAAAGGACCAGTCATGGGACAGTCCTGAGTATATTTAAAATGTATTACGCCGACGATATGGTGGGAATGGGAACTAGGCTCTACTTCAAATCGTAGAGAGTACCGAGACATGTCTTTCCTGGTGGAGAAGGGGATACACCACGACTATCACACAATGGCATGTGTACGTTGGCACCACTTTGAATGGATGTAACGATCATTGTATGAGTGGGCGTGCATTTCTTGGGTTTAAATCTTCCTCGGACCACGTCCATATGGGGTAGTATGGATCAATATCATGGAGGAGACGGCATCGAATGCGGACCATACATCAAAGACCTTCCAATTGACGTGAGTTTGTTCTCTCCTGACCAAAACATACGCCTATACCTTTGCATGCGGACTCCGCTGCTCTGGTTTGAAAAGTCCAACGATCTACCTCACAATGTCTGGTATCATGCCATTTCAATATCAAATTAGGAGTTGAATTCCACAACAAAGCCACAGACTTGATCATGTTGGATTCTTGGATTCCTTTACGCCATAAAGTACAAAACATGTGTGTGAATCAGTCAAGCCATATGAGAAATGGTATGCTCGCGAGCGTGGACCATAGCAATTCCTACTCTAGAGCTGATGTTGGGGGATTGAGATCCGATATATACGAATCACTACCAACCAGATATAGACAGTAATATTATGAGAGTTTCGACGACCACACACTACCATATAATGGCTTTGGGTTGGGGTTTGGGCTTGGCGTAGACCGAATTCAATCAAAATTGCTACCATAAAATGTGGTGGAGAGTTGGATCTCCAGACACAGGTTAGTCTCATAAATTATGTTGCGTTTAATGGGAAGTGCGCTATACAAACTACTTTACCTTCTTCAATAATGGGTTTGCTAGGATATATATGGATCCAACACACCAAACAAAAAGGAGAAAGGCCGCAACTGATGGTGGAACGTCGGGTTCTTGAAAAAGGAAATCAATAAGAACAAAGGGAGTAGAAACCGACAATGTGTGTCTGGAAATCCCAACCCTTCTATATCCTCAATATTCTCTCGATTATGCTATGGAGTATCAGCGATCGACACCCCGTTCCATGCTGGAGAAACTGGATCTCCAACTTCATCACATCAATTCAATGTTGGGACCTCCAAAAGAACACACTTATCAAAAATTCACGCTTCTGGCGGTATGAAATCCGCAGAATACCTCACAACGCAGGCAAGGATGCATTTATGGGATATGCGGGAGAATAAGGATATCAAAAAATGCCTCAGAATCTTGACATGTTGGTTGGATTATGGAGGTGCAGGAGTAGTGGTTTTGAAGTGAGGATAAGAGTTGGTGGTGATGATGAATAATAGCATTAGATAGATATGATCATGATGATGATGATGATCAACTATGTTGGATAATGGTGATGGTCTGAAGAAGTCTGTCGTCCCGATGATGCTGAGGGTATCAAAACATACTAGCGCCCTTCCTATTTAATACATCAAGTAGATGTCTCATGGGGCGGTATTCTTGCGCTATAGGATTAGTTAACTTCTACTTAGAAGACATGTCTCTGGCCAATTGAGTTTTTTCTACGTCGAAAAGGAAATACCTCCTTGGGCCGTAAAGGAATGCGTCGATAGAACCATGTAATGCAAAATGCATGAGAACGTCTTTTCCATATATTTCATGCCATGCGAACATCAACTTTTCCTCTCTATACTATCACACATATCTCAAGACTGATGGCAGTCTGAACTACATAGTCTAGGGGTGAACCCTTAAAACCTCAAATCCCATCCAATGATAGGTCCCAGCTTGGGGAGCTCTTCAGCTACACTCTGGACATCCTTGTCACCACGACCACTCAAGCAAATGACGATATCTTGATCCTTGTTCATGGTCTTTGCAAGCTCAATAGCACCAAAGATTGCATGCGCAGACTCAAGAGCAGGAATGATACCCTCGAGCTGAGAGATCAACCTAAAGCCAATGAAGGCTTCAGCGTCAGTCGCAGCAATGAACTTGGCGCGCTCGCTGTCCTTCCAGGAAGAAAGCTCCGGTCCAACACCGGGATAATCAAGACCAGCGGAAACCGAATGAGTGTCGCTGATTTGACCGTGCTTATCTTGGAGAACATAGGTTCGTACACCATGGAGGACACCTTTAGTACCACCGGACAGAGTAGCAGAGTGGCGGTTAGTATCTACACCATCTCCACCCGCTTCAACACCCAATAGCTTGACGCTAGGATCGTTGGAAAAGGGGTAGAACATGCCTACAGCATTGCTACCACCGCCAACGCAAGCAACAACCGCATCGGGAAGTTTGCCACGCTTTGCTTGCATTTGTTCCTTCGTCTCATTACCGATCACCGACTGGAAAGTTCGTACAATCGTAGGGAAAGGGTGAGGGCCAATAGCTGAGCCGATAACGTAATGAGTGGTGGAAAGGTGGACAACCCAAGCTCGGAGAGCTTCGTTGACGGCATCACGAAGGGTCTTCGAACCCGCTTCGACGGCCACAACCTGGGCACCGAGTAGTTTAATTCGGAAGACGTTCAGAGCTTGGCGGCGGACATCTTCAGCACCCATGTAAATGGTACATTTCATGTTGAACTTAGCACAGACGGTGGCCGTGGCTACACCGTGCTGTCCAGCACCAGTTTCCGCAATGATTTCCGTCTTTCCTAGACGTCTCGCAAGGAGAACTTGACCTAAAGCATTGTTGATCTTGTGGCTACCGGTGTGGTTAAGATCTTCTCTCTTTAACCAGATGTTGGCGCCACCGGCATGCTTCGTCAAATTTTCTGCAAGATGCAGCTGACCCGGTCTACCCATGTACGGATAATAGGACCGGTATTCTTCCCAGAACTCCGGATCGTTCTTTGCCTCGTTGAATCCAGTTTCAAGTTCGGCCAAACAGTCCATCAGTGATTCCGGTACGTATTGACCTCCAAATTCACCAAAGCGATCGGGCAATGCATGTTCATGCTTTACGCCATCGGTATTTAGTGCCTCAATCTGGTCTGCGAGACCCGGTCCTCCTTCGGTGTCAGCATCCGTGATGACCTTGTCAACAGAAACACCGGTTGGTTCTTTCGCTTCTGCCATAGTCTCGACGATGCCAACCTCCCGAGTTACCCCATTCTGAGAGAAGTTCCTGCCGGTAATTTGACTGCAATAGTCTTGGACTTGTTTTGCGGCCTCGCCAGCTGGAGCGTCACCAATGATGTTTACAATCTGGCTTCCAATCACAACACCATCAGCGATTTTACCGACACTCAAGAAATGGTCCCGAGTGCTGACACCAAAACCAACAGCTGTAGGTATATTGCCGGAGTATTTGCGGACACGGTCGAGAAGTTGGGGGAGAGCTGCATTGAGGGTTCCAGTGGCACCAGTGACACCCATACGTGATACGACGTAGATGAAGGAATCAGCAATCTTGCAGAGGACTCTCATACGATGGTCGGAAGTTGCGGGAGCAATGAGTGGAACGTAGGACAGTCTGAAGATTGGATAATTAGCTCAAGGCCCTCCATATAGTTGAAACATGCTTACCCAAAGCTTGTGCAGTAGTTGCGGAACCTGACAGCTTCTTCCGGAGGCAGATCAACGATAATAAATCCGTTGACACCCGCCTCGCGGCTATCCTTCAGCATTTGCTCCTCTCCATAGCTGAGAAGAGGGTTGTAGTATCCCATGAGCATGACCGGGGCCTTGAGACCGCGCTTTCGGGCGTCTCGAACCATTTGAAGACATTGTTCGGTAGTAACACCGTTCTTAAGGGCTTGCTATAAAACCATCTTGTCAATTCGGGTTTGTTCGTCTCGAAATAGGGGATGAGTCAACGTACAGTATTGGCCTTTTGGATAGTAGGACCGTCGGCAATGGGATCGGTGAACGGCATACCGAGCTCAATGACATCTAGTATAATGAATTGATTAGTTTCGAGATTATTAGTGCTTGAGGGCTATGTCTGACATACCGGCGCCACCTGCCTCCATTCCGAGCATGATGTCTGGGGTCTCCTGTGGGGTAGGATAACCAGCAGTCACATAAGTGACAAGGGCAGACTACATGCTGTCAGTCCTGTAGTTGCAGTTTCAGGTGTACGGTGGAACATACTCTGCCCTCCTTCTTGCATTGCGCAAAAGTCTTCCTGATGCCGTCCATGATGCCAATTGAGTTGACGAAGAGTCAATCGAGAGTTGTGAAAGAGAAAAACAATTGCAGGACGAAGTACCGCGACTTCAGACGACAATTTTATATAGAACGTCCAGGTGAGTCAAGAGGCGTTACGGCCGGTAGATGTGGGGAAAAGAAAGATGAATGACTGAGTCGAACGCTGCATACTATTTATCCGTGCATCGCCGTGCTCGGAGTGGTTTTTGCCCCTCGCTATACCTCATTCGGCTAGGCGGTGAAGCTTGATATGACGGAAAGAAAAGACGAAACTTCCGGCCGGACTCAACACCATTCATCACCGTCTCGAGTGTCATCACCATCTCGCATCCGTCATTTTCTTTCCAAGTCACGTGCATAACAATATCAAATCTCATTCAGGACTTTCTTAGTAACATCATCTAAGACTAGAAAATGAAAACTAACTCAATTGAAAGCCATTCGTACTACTTCTCTGCATCTCATATTCACAACCAATCCGCATGAGGTACCAGAATAACCACTTCTAGAAGTACACATATATGATCCCACCCCTTCAGTTGTAATTCAATTTCAATGGCTCGAAATCTTGATTTTCATCCATCATACTATTCTCCTGCATCCTTATCAACCAGAACTTCTCTGTTACCATCTTTCACGTCTCAACATTTAAAACACCATATCCGACATCCTTTCTTGGATACAGGCGCTTCGAGTACAGGCGCTTTGGGTACAGGCTTTCGTTTTGGCATTTCCTGCAATGGCACCGATCGTTCACTTAGATCTACATGGGGACCATGAGCTCTCAGTGTCGACAGTAAAACATCGTAGGCCTCTCCGTATGGCCATATTCCGGAAAATCTTTCTATGAACTTGGAATCCCTAGTTGGTGGTGGATTCGACATGGAGCTTTTCCTTGTTCACATGCACTGGGTATTCGAATAACCTCGATTCTTTCTGGATGTTGTTTGCAAATACTCGCTAGAGGTTTTAGTGGTTTATAAGACCCTCTAAACGGCGGCCCCCACCAACATCAACCCAGAGAATACGGTAGTCGGTGTTTAGACCTGGATTCCGTGTAGCGCACTTTTAGTTTCGGATCAAACGTCGCCGGTTCAGGTGTTCTTCACAAGTATGATGATTGGTTTGCTTCGTGAGATATTGTGTGGTTTTATGTCGTCTTACATTACATTCTACTCTATTATCAAGATAAAATGGTTATATTCAACATATTTACGATACAGTCACAAACTCCAGCGGTCAGTCATCTTCATCAGTCATCACTATTCCAAGCAAACATCATCACAACTACTCTTTAAATTTCGACGCCTCCACTAGTCGATCTGTCCGGGTCTCGGCTTGCGATTCCGGGTTTGAATGCGTTGATGAAGCTAGGGTAGATGAATGTTCCCTTTGCTGTTCCAAATTATGAGGCACATGAGGTGGTAAAGAACCGTCTATGATATTTCCCATACTGAAATCTTCAGGCTCCGAACCCAAGATTCTACGTTTGATTTGTCGAGGCTCCTTCATCTTATCGAATTGATCTTGAAAATTTGGAGGTAGGTCTGGAGGTAGTTCTGAAGGTAGGCCTAGGTAAGCTCGAGGAGCATCTGCCGTATACGGTTGTTCCCTTTGCTGTTCCAAATTACTGGACACTTCGGTTCTAGATAAGGTGTTCCCGGTTCCAGCTTCTCCAGGCGACCCATTCAAATTCCGGTGTTTGGCTAGTTCAGGCTCGCGAATTCCTTCTAATTGATATGCGGGAGGTGGATACTGGGAGTTTGTAAGACGGAAGTGAGCATCTCTCACATATTGCTGTTTATATCGATCGTCCAATTCACCAGGTACATATGACAACCCGTTACTAGTTGTCACCGTGTTTTGGTTTGAGCAGGATTTGGAGAATATACAGCCCATGGTTTTAATATTGAGAAAGAGATCTAAGGTGTGACCCTAGAGGATATAATCGGTTTGCTTGAAAGGTATGATGCTCGTTTTGGATTTATTCGTGACGTTCGGAACGCTGCTTGAAAGTGTAGGCGCTCGTGGGTATTTGTAGTTTTATGTAAGATGTTGCGTAGAAAATAGTATGATTTCGTGCTATATAAAGTTAGACATTAATAGTGACTGCTGCATCTAGCGATATATTCACATTTTTAATACTCATACTAAACATGGCTCACTACTTCAGAGCAGTCAGGAACCATACATATCAAACATGTTCACTCAATCCTTACCACATTATAAAAATCATATACATTTCTATATATTAAAACTCGCCTTCTATAGATACCAAATGCAAGCTCTCTTTGTGTTGATGATAACCGGGTTGCATTGTTCAACCTCTGTGAAATATAAAGAATTTATGACTCGGGAACTCACACTCAAATGACTACCAATTTCTTGACTAAGCCAAGAAATCAGAACAATTCCGTATAACTATCTTCACACACCTCTCTACCCTACAAATGCTCTACAAACCTCGACCTGCGTATCAGCCTCGCGTCAGTCGAAAGTATCTGAGCTTTCTCAAGCTGCCGTAACTTATGATCAAGGGTACAAAGAAGAAATTTTGCATGCTGGCTTTCACCATCGGGTAGTAATCCTCCGTTATAGAAATCTTCAGGTAGGTTTCGAGGCAGGGTTATAAGGTACTCTGGTACTACCTCCCGGTATTCCCTTGCTTGAATTGGTCTAGAAGCGATGCAACCCATGACTTCTGAATAGCAAATAGAGAGAAGTATAGGGTGTTCGCTGAAATATGAGGTTCTCGCTTTTCGTGGGTGCTGTTATATATTAAGTGAATCTAAATTTTGTGGTTGATGTAGAACCGACCTTGAGCAGAGAATCAGGTGGTTTATAAAGTAAGAAGTTATACTTAACAATGGTTGTTGCATTGTGTGGTAGCGTTATGTTAAATTGAGACTTTAGCCATTCTTAAACAAAGTAACAAAATTCCAATGTTTTCACAATGTATGAACGTACATTTTGGAAGTATATACTATGTATGCTCATATACAACGTAGCTTTTAACCCTAATAACAAACGCCAATGGGTATCCGGTATCCGCACAAATACACATGAAAAAGACGCACGACATCCACAAACTCCAAACACCCAGTCATGCCACCTCCCACTCACAATAAAACTGCCAAACCACACACCCATACCGCAATACCGACCCCAATCGGCACTACCCACGAGGCCATAATTCCCACTTTCCCCGGTTGAGACGCGAAAACACTATTCCGACCAGCACCTCCAGAACTTGAGGTAGGCTGAGGGGCCCCCGAATATAGAGGGACTATCGTTCTCATTGTGCCTCCGAGACCCACGCCTGGCGTTCGGAGTGTCACAACCGTCGTTGCGGGAGTCAAGGGAATCGTGCTTCCGGCAATGATAAGTGCGGTTTGCGACGGTGTAAGACTTATCACGGTTCCTGATATGGTTACTTGGCCTCCTGGGGTTAGCGTTGTTCCTGGGCTAATTTCATAATGCGCAGCAGCATCCGCGGTGTATGTCCTTCCATCGATAGTGAGGATGGGTGGGGCGGTAGAGGTGAATACGAAGACTCCTGCAACGGGACCGGAATTCTGGATAGCGCTTGTTTTTCCGTCAACTACTACGGCGCTAGCGGAGGGGAGGAGGGATATAACTGTGCCGGAAACGACGATAGGTGGACCGCCCGGCGAAAGGGTTTTTGTATCAATGATGAATTGACTGGAAGGATTTGCGGTGTATGCTTGTCCAGCAACAGTAATGACAGCGGGCAATGGCGCTTCAGTGATCTGAGACTCACTGGTGTCAGCTTGTAATGGGACGGTTTGTGATCCAACGATGACCTGAGTTTGACCTGCCGAGGTCTCGACGACGATGGGTGTATTGTCAACTGTGACAGTCTGCCCGAGAGCTACTGTTGTTGAACCAATGACAAAGCTTGATCCATCATCTACTTCACTGACAGCTATGTTCGTAGTGCCTGCGGCTACTGTTGTCGGGGCTATTACACTAGCAGCGAGTTCGGCTATGGGCGTGGTAGCATAATCAAGACCAGATACAGAGATTTGGATTACCGGGACGCATCCTCGACAAGGAACTGTAGCGGTTAGGTTTGGTTCTGTTATCTCGTTGCGCCCGCCAGGATTCTCTGCTGGTTTTGATGTCGGTTTTGGCTTTAGGAATTCGTTGGTTGACTCAATCACCATAGGCGTGAAGGCGATGGGTTCATCTGTGTTTATGCTCCCTGAGCTTTGAAAAGATTCAACTGGCCCATTGTTTGTTGATGTTGAGCTTTGCTTAGTTGTCTGCGCCGGTGGAGCTAAGGTGGGAAAGTTTAATGGGTCATCTGGATCTATGGGGCATTGTTAGCACTTAGACACCCAGAGTTACTTTTTAACTAATAAAATGGCAGAATTTACTGGCTTGAGGAGCGGCGATAGTAGTCGAAGACTGAACTGCTATCGATCCATTATTCGGAGCGACTAAAAATTCTTTAGCTAATAGACACCTGCGGCTTTTTGAACCATAGCTCATACCCGTTTGAGGAAAAGCATCGACCAATGTGGAGCTTATCAAGTAGAAGTAAACCGCTTGCAGTAGAGAAACTCGAATTGCTTCTCCCATATATACATGGGTAGCGGAGAGCATATCGAGAAAGCAAGCTTCGGACGATGGATTCGACTGGAGCACAACATCAACGATCAAAAGGCATCAGTGTGAGTACAAAGACAGAGAGTGAAGGTGTCATGAAGATTATTAGAAGAAAACAAAGCTAGATTAGTACAAGACACGGAATTGCAATCAAGTAAAATTTGGTCAGAATTCACTGCATTCCTTCTCATCAACGGCCTAGCCGTAACCTGAATTGATTTGCGGCCTGGAGGTAGTCCGTCGCGTTACATGGCATTTACTTTATATTGCAGTTGATTGTGTGACTTGGAGTCTGGAGGGGTTTCCGAGTCTGAGACCTGGCTAAGCGAAAAAGAGATTGCGCGTACGCAGGTTAAATTGAAGATGAACAAGCTGGAGTATGATTGAGATCAATTAATGAAAGCCTAACTGAATGGATACCGGTGACTGGGATCCCAGCCCATCCTTGTCGCGTATCGAGAACGGTTTTCGTACTTGCTCTGTACAATGTTTTTACTTGATGGGCATTTGCTTTTACTTCCTTGGCGATGAGGAAGTATGCGTAATTTGTTTGATACAGTTCATGAAATGAACGACTTCGAGCTTATGAAGGGGCCAGAACATCAATCTGGAGCGAAGATCCTTGGAATATAGTCAAAGCGTAGGAATAAATTCCGGAGGATTTTTATCTCTAGGATAAAGGAAACCCTGAAATTTCCTGGGGTTGATTTGCCCCGCATACCATATGTATGCTTGGCGAACTATAGGACGAGGATGTTCTAGGCGAGAATATAAAGCTCGTAGGTCACGCTTTTACGCGTGTATCTGGATGACTTCCACATGGCATCCAATAGCGTGGATCATTGTGAGGCTTGATGATTGGTAGCCGGCGTTCCGGTCCGTACCAGGATCAGACATTCAGCCGGGACTGGTTTGGGTAAATCATGTGTGCCCATTCCAATGATATTCACCTCGGCAAGCTGGCAGGCCCTGGAAAATAGGTTCCTGGGGTGCTCGGATTCGGGTACCGGATTTAAGACGCGGAATTGTGTGAGAAGTCCAAGTCGTTTTGATGCTGTGTTTTGCTGCAATTACCGGCTCGCCGAGGGTTTACCGGGTGAAAGGCGTCCGGCATATCAGAACCCATTCTATCAGCATCGGAGTGAGCTTCAGACTAAGAGACGCAGGATGCACGCTTGGGCTCGGTGTAACTCGGAGCGGATGTTCGGAAAAGACAAGAGTCCAGTGTGATAGCTCGATATTTTGATTAGCGAGCGTTGAATATCATATTCTACATCTTTCACATAGTTTTGTGATGACAGAAGCGATGGAAATGTTTGAGACATAGGAAATAAGAACCAGTATGCTTATAGACCACGAATCATCCATAAAAAGAGGCATTTCCTCCAGTCTGGGATATAAAATATATCCACTAAGCTTCTAGTTAACAACAAATTGGAGCTTGGGGTTAGAATGTGATTTGTCAAAGACAAGAACCCGTGTAGTTACCACACCAGTTGAAGGATTGCCTGGATTGAATAAGATGTGAGAGTGTAAGCAAGTGAATAAAAGGAAATGAGAGATAAGATTTTCTCAACATGAAAAATTAAACGATGGATTTCGGCGCGAACAGTAGAATTGAGGTGAATTGAAGGAAATTCCTAATTGGGAAAGTGAATGACAAAAGTGTTAAACACTGAAAAGTTGGAGAAGAAAAAAATCAAAGTTAGACAAGCGCTGGGATTATGTAACTAATGCATGACGCTATTCCCAAGGAGGCAGCGCGGGAAGCTAAGCGAGAATTCCCACACACCAAGCTCTTAACCTTTCAACTTCCAAACTTTTGACGACAGACCACGCCCAACGACTCTACGACAACACCAATTGCGAACGAAGACAACAACACAAGGTTAGTGAGATGCTATCGATGCCATCAGCCTGGCGTCCGGACAAGAGACTACCCAGTTTGGAATACGTCCTCGCCCACCTGCACTCCAACGGTTTCCACTGAAGCGGTCCACCTCTGCGAACACGCAAGACAATCGCCGCGATGAGAATATCCTCTCATAACAGTTACCTTGGTATATGCACAGGGAGGAGGCATTTAATACTCGTGATACCAACGCTAGGGCTGAGGCATCTCAATTTCAAGGACTCTTCCGCTAACGACTACTTCTTCCTAGCAGTCTTCTCCTAAGCCGCAATCATGGGGTAAGAATCCTCAAAGCTAATACATCGATTTTTCATAACTGACTTGATACAGTATCTCACGGGACTCTCGCCACAAGCGCTCCGCAACTGGTGCTAAGAGGGCATACTACCGCAAGAAGAGGTATGCATAACCCGATCGCATCTATCAGTCATGTCTAACATGGCTATAGGGCTTTCGAGAAGGGTCGCCAACCCGCCAATACTCGTATTGGTGCTAAGCGTATCCATCTTGTCCGCACTCGTGGCGGCAACCGCAAATTCCGCGCTCTCCGTCTCGACTCCGGCAACTTCTCATGGGGCTCTGAAGGCATCGCCAAGAAGACCCGTGTGATTGCTGTCGCCTACCACCCCTCCAACAACGAACTCGTTCGTACCAATACTCTTACCAAGTCCGCCGTCGTTCAGATCGATGCCGCTCCTTTCCGACAATGGTATGAGGCACACTACGGAGCCAACCTCGGCCGCAGGAGGCAAGCTAAGGGCCAGGACAAAGAGGAGGAGGTTAAGAAGTCAAAGAGCGTCGAGAAGAAGCAAGCCGCTCGTCTCACCGCCTCCGGCAAAGTCGAGTCTGCTCTTGAGAAGCAATTCGAGGCTGGTCGTTTGTACGCCGTCGTCGCTTCCCGCCCAGGCCAGAGCGGTCGTGTCGATGGTTACGTTTTGGAGGGTGAGGAGTTGGCTTTCTACCAGCGTCTACTCAGGAAGTAAAGGGACTATCATCGGCGATTATTTGGTGCATGGTATGGGTCAAAATGGGTCTACATTCGTGTATCTGGTCAGCATAGTCACCACTTTGTTGCGAATGAACCTGGCAGGATAAATGCCAATTTCTCAAAAAATTAATGAAGGTTATGATACCCGTGTCGCAGTTGTTGTTCTTTGTTGCATCTCCATCGTGCTAATTTCCGCATCAGACCTTGAATACTGATGCAGAATTTCTGAGATGCATGAGCTGACTCATGAATTGTCTTGGCACCGAATACTTAAAAGGACTGCGTCTCTCCCACACTTAGGAAGCAATCAGGTTTTTCACACATCTAACTACCCTCTCGCCGTAAAACCAACCAAAGTGAAAGAAAGGGTTCCCACTTTGACCGGAAACTCGCTCTTAAGCATATAACGTGGTCCTGGAGGATCGACGAAAGTCCTGCACAGCCGTCTCCAACACCACCAATGTCCACGTCCCGTTGATGATCCTACGGAGCATTCGTGTTACGAGCACCAATCGCAAGCCTTTGTATCCCATTTTGACGCCCTGTTTTTCCTTGGCATTCTCGTACTCGCGCATTTCTCTAGGCAGCACTCCCCAGCATTTAACTAACACGACATCCACTTACCGTTAGCTTCTTACTGTCTCGAGTTTAAGTCCTTCCACTTTCATTTACTTCAGAATAAAATACTTGCTCTTATCTCTCCTCCAACATATAAAAGGTCGCTGAGGTAATCCACTTTGCTGGCTAACATAATCCGGCACTTCTGGTGCTTCCATATAAAGCCCAGTCTCCTGCACCATCGGCCCGCGCATACTATTTTCCGAGCCGATTATCCTTCACATTTCCAAGATTGTTGGCGATCGCAGCACGTGATTGCGGTTCTTGTGGATGGCGGTAACTGCTGCCTGTCTGCTTGTTTAATCCCCCACCTTGGTGAGTAACGGTATAAAGCCCAGTGGCACCTAAACGACAAGGGTACCCTGGCTCTTTAGCTTTTGGCTTTGTGTTCGTCCAATGGCACTCGATTGTGAAAGGCCTCCGTTCACTGGACTCAACACTACTGTGGATCACCCGGTTTCCAGAAGCCTAGCCATGACATCTTCCTTTTCTAAGAAGCGCCTGGTTGATGCGTCAGAATGCTCGGACAATAGTGCGAGGGTAAAAAGATCAAGGCTTCACCAGGAAGTTAATCACGATCAAGAGACGATTCGATATGCCTGTCCTTTCTTTAAACACGACCCTCAAAGGCATCGAAACACCGCTTGTCGATATCCCGGTTTCACAGGTGTATTCCGGGTCAAGTAAGATTGACATACACTATAAGAGGAATTTATCTAATACAGATAGAGAGCACCTGTATAGATGCCATTTCTTGATTCAATGCAAGAGATGTCGGCAAACGTTCAAAAATGAGCAAGACCTGGAGGTCCATCAGAGAGAGCCGAGACCCTGTATCGTTAGTCATTCAAGACCTTCTGAAGGCATCGACGCTGCACAACGATCAAGATTAAAAAGCCGAAAGAAGTTTGGCAATGAGAATACTGAAACCGAGAAATGGATGGCCATATATCGATATCTCTTTCCCAATGATGATGCATCGTCGATCACACCTCGCAAGTATCCCTGTAATTGTAGGTTTACAAGCTCCTTCTAATCGTACGGTATTTGCAGACTGCGACCACGATACTAGTCAGACGGATCGCAGTGATATATTCGAATTTGAGCGGTTTGCAAGGCGTGAACTCATTCGTCGGGTCATCAATGAGCTCGAGACCGATTGCGATTCGCAAGCTCCAAACCTCAGTGTCCATCTCAGGTCTCGTTTGATCGAAGTTATTCGAAGATCTCAAGAGAGCTTGTTTTCAGACTTTCAACGTCTGCGGCGTTTGGTGTCAACCGCTGACGACAATACAACTCACGGAACAGATGAGAACAAGTCTACAGACAGGTCATCAAGATCCCGGAGACTCCGTTCTCCATTTATTGCACGATCACTGTCTTTCACTGAACCGCTAGAAAACGATGAAAGCCAAGGCGATGGCGAAGGCCAATTGTCGAACGATACAACTCCCGCAACATCATTCACACTGTCGGAAAATCTAAGCCAACCGACCACTCCGGATCAATCTTTCGAGTTTCAATGTACATCCGGGATGTATAACGAACTATTTACAATCGAATCAGTCAACAGGGAGCTATTTCCGAGCCTTTACTCGATGAGAGATAGCCTACAACAACCTGTCGAAAGTGTATCATTTTATTCCAATGGCCCTGGAGTATATCTTGATCCACAATCTCAGCAGCTCGGAAGTATGGACTTCTACTCTAGCAGTTATCTATGCGGTGCAGAGGCTCCCCCACTCATTTAATAATGAGTAACCGTACTTTTAAGATATCGCCTTGGAGGATTTATGACGTAAAAGAACTAAGTGCTATAATGAGTTTCTCCGCGTTTCAAGTCTCCCAGGGTATTATGGAATATGATGTTCTGGGTTTTTTGTACTGCATACGAAGTAACATATTGACGTAGAGTTGTGCAACCTTGAGTATGGCTGTGCAAAGGCGTTAATTCTATTATAGATAGGTATCACCAAACGATCGACACTACGTGTGACGGTCTCGCAAGCAATGGGGCAAATTTATACAAGCATTCATAGTAATATATATCCAAGTTTTACTCCATTGTATTTCAAGTCCGAAGGTCTCATAATATCCCTCTATCTACCCTATGACTTAATACCTACCATATTCCCTCAAAAATGTCTGAATTCACGATTAACTTAGAGCCAAGTAGCACTGTTGGCGAATTTAGGTCTAGACTACCCATGAGTGATATCGCTAGCGATTTATATAGCAATTTGAATATACTGTAAGTTGGTTTACATTATCCTCTCTTTTCTGAGTCGTCTAATATCGTCATAGAGCTACATCAGTGCCCAGCAATCTCGTTTCACAACTACGAAACTCTTTAGAGCTTTCGACTGGAGCAAAGATTGGCCTTGGTGTCGGAATACCAATCGGCGTTCTATTCATTCTACTCGTCTTTTTCTAGCCTTGAGGGGTGGAAGGAGAAGGAGAAATGCGAGGGTATCCATGAAGGAGCCTGAGATAGCGGAAGTTCCTGCTGAAACCGAGCAGTATCATTTAGTGCATTCTGAATCTAGACAAGTGCAGCTTTCGACAAGGGATAATGTTGTTGAAGTGGGTACAGAGGATGGTATTCCTGCGGAGTTGAGTGCGAGACCTATGCCAGTGGAATTAGAGGCGAATTGGCACCAGACAGATTCGAGGTAAAGTTGACTTAGGGAATGCAAAGGGCTTTGTATAATATTACGGAATGTACAGAGTACGATATCATTTACCTTGGATGAGGGTTATCTTCGGAGTGGAAGGGCAACGCTAAATCTATTTTGGAATAGCTTCGCCCGGCCTGTGGACTTTCCACAGCAACTGTCGCAGAGTGTCGTCATGACTCAAATTCCAGCGACGATTGCCATCGATTGATTCATCGAAACCTCGCAGACTAGTCTCTCTCTCGTTCAACTCTGTGGCCAGAACTCCATCTTCGCCAAGAGCACAGCCACATGCGATCGGTTAGGACGGCGACTCCTATACGTCCATCACCATCTGCCTAACTATCAGCCTCACCGGTCAAAAGTAATACGATAATGGGAGGGGCAGAAATACGCTGCGTTTTCATGTTTGGTCCATTGAGGAGTTGAACCTTGGAAGTATCTGAAGTATGTGTCGCAACGTGTCTTATTTTCGAGCTCGGAGTACTAGCTCTCCATCTCTTTCGCCTTCATGCCAAACCTCAGAACTCGGGGGAACATCTGAAAATGGGCAGTTCTTCTTCCCGGCAGGCTACAAGAAATCGACGCAATAACATCTCCATCTCCGACTCCAAAAGCTTGGAGCCCTCCTTGACGCATGGATTGCACATAGTTGAACGACCTGATGATTCTGCACCACAATTTCCACTATCAGAGCTCTGCCATCATAAATTATCAACGGCTTGCAGGCTCTCTTCGGTACGATCATGCTGCGCATGCATGGATAAACGACCCGAGGCCCTCCAGTATGAATCATATGTTGATGGCGTTGGCAATGTAAAGCGCGCAAATAGATGGCATAATTATTGTCCTGGCTGCAAAGGTATAGTATCCTAGAGTGCTTTGCATTTACATATTCCAGCTAACCTACTGGCATGATAGAATACTGGACGAACCGTGCTAGAATAGGAGATCGCCTGACCAGACCACTACAGACGCCTTCCCCAAAAACTCTCACAGTCGTCCTGGAATTCAATGGTGTCACTCGGAATATCAGTATCGCCATCCGGGATGATCTGATTGTGGGTTTAGTGAGAGCCCAAGCAGCATTGGAACTCGACATTTCTCCTCCAACGAGACTCAGGATGTTCCACGTCGGTGGGGAGTTGTCCGACAACGCTGTAGCTTTCCCAGTAAAATCCTATCTAGGGGCCAACCAGATGTGTAGCATAAGGTGTGAATGTAAAATGGAGGAACGTTACTTCGGGGAACCCGAAAGCGACCCAGAATTCTTTCATCGCCAATCTAGAATTTCTACACCACACAGGTCTTGCCTCATTTGCACTGAGGAAAAGCCTCTCAAAGATTTTCCTATTCGAAGAGTCACTAGACACTGTACTCATCGATCGCAAGTCTGCCAGTCCGATATGCGCACTTGGATCGCTTCAGAGCTAGAAAGAAAGGGGTGGGATAAGATTAGTTGCCCTGAATGTAGTAATCTATTAGAGTACCAAGACATACAGGCATTCGCATCCAAGGAAACGTTTGAACGGTAAAAGACATTTGCTTGTACGAAGGATGTATGCTTACTTCATTATCTAGTTATGAAACATTGGCCATTCGAGCTACTCTCGGTAGCGATCCAGACTTCCGATGGTGTCTTCGGTCGGATTGCGGATCCGGACAAATCCACGGAACGGGAAAAGATGGTCCTATCTTTACTTGCGTTGCTTGTGGATTTAAGATGTGTGTTATTCACGAGAGAGCGTGGCATGAGGGCGAGACTTGCGAACAATATGACGAGCGACTTAGGGCGTCCAGTTTCCAGATTGAAGAAGCTGCCTCGACACGTCTAATCAAGCAGACTGCACAGAGATGCCCGGGGAAGCCCGGGCGATCGTGTGGCTGGTACATACAAAAGGACTCTGGATGCGATCATATGACCTGTAAGTCCTACATACATTGGACATAGGCTGCATAATGTTGATATTAACTACCCTAGGCTCGAAATGTCGTGGAGAATTTTGCTATGTTTGTCTAGCATTCTACGATCCGATCCGCAGGTTCGGCAATTCAAGGCATAAAAAGCATTGCAAGTACTATTCAACCAATCTCCCCCATGGTAGGTGATACTGTCGCCAGCCACGATCGGCGAGCTAGACAGCGTCACCCGCAGGAATCAACGGCCGCCGATCTTCATTTTCGAATTCTGTTTCTCTTCCCGTTTTTCTTTCTATTTTGGCTCCTGGAGGTTACGTATGTTGCAAGCTAGGTGCGGCGATGCATTAGCGAGGCTCTCCCGTCCCTGGTAAGTGAGGCTCGAGAATTTCATTTACATCCAGAGCTTGTCTTTCAATAGTTGGAAGGCATGTCCGTTGTTCTTATTTTTATCCACGCCCCTCATCTTAGCTAGCCGATACCCTCCACTTGTTTATGCAGGTCATTTTGCTTGCCAACGTACACTCCCAACTCTCAATCCTTTGCTGCCATCTGTTCGTTCATGCGTCACGTGTGTCTGGATGTGAGTATCCATTACGCTGGGAAACTAACCTTGCAGAGATCACTTTTAGCCACATCTAGATCCGTCTCATGCCAGGACATGCCGCTAGCTGCCCGGCTTCGGCAACTAACAAGGCGCACGAATGCTACCTAGATACTCCAACCCCACTCAACGTTTTAAGGTTGTACATGCCGCGGCCGATTCGCTGTGTAAGCGTTTTGCAACAAGGATGCTGTATCACTCAACTGTTCCATGACGTTGCACTTCTTCATACGCGGACGCCGCCAATACCTAACACAGCGCACTCCCTTCAACGTACAGAGCAGACCCCAACTTAATAAACTAGACGGCATATCCTACCTCCCGGGAATAGGGTAGATCTCAGCTCAATAGGCTAGAAGCCGTGTCTTCTCTCTAGTGTACAGAGCAGAGCTTAACACTCCACAACCACAAAACCAATGCAAGCCCTCACCGGTACCTGATCTGGCAAATGAGTCCTCAACGCCACCGCTACGACACCAAAATTTCTCCCCTGCATCGGCACGACGCAGGAAACACCGGTAGTGCTCGGCAAGGCTCAAATGTATCTATGTCGACCGGCAGCGGGACATCGGATGACACGCTTGGATGCATAAAGTCCCAGGAGAATTTCTTGTTTGCGTTCAAAAGGCGGTCTCTGAAAGCCATTGAACATCAACATCATGCCATTGCGCTTACCGCTAATACGGATTACCCTCTTACGACATGGCTGACAGTCGGGATTGTAAACCTTGAACGCTCCGGACAGAGTACGATCTTACCGCTTGGAAGTCGAATTTTCTAGACTTTGTCTGAATATTTCGTAACGTGGATTGGGCGTTTACAGAAGGATTCAGAATTTTGTCGACACGTAGGCGACTACTGCTGTCACCTTTCTCTTCACCTCTAGTTTTGTCAGTCTAGCAGTTACGAGGTAATAAGCTAGTATGATCTTTGAACAAGTCTGGTGAGTTTCCTTCCCATTGGCGCTTCGAAGTGTCTCGTGAACTAATTCTCTAGATAACCAGAGCCAAACCCGGGAGTACAAGCACAAATTTCCGAGGCCGTTTCCGAGGATTTTTCTTTCTATACGAATCGGAAAGCATAGCGAGGGTTGCGGATATCAAGGGCGATCACGAGGTATCCCCCGCAGCCCGTTGCCACTACCCGAGTCTGTGACCTTGATAGTCGGTCTCTCGTCCTTGGAATAACTCCGCCTTCGGCTTCTTACAGCCCTTCTTCCCTCGACAACTGAGCTCGGTGCACGACCAAGCATCGCCACTATGAGCGATGACATGCCACCGCCCCCAATCCCCAAGTGCTGCCTAGTAGAGCAAGGCTCATGCCGAGGGCTCCGCCGCACCAAGCAAGACACCAACACCATCTGCGAAGCCTGCCTAGAGCAGCACGAACTGCACCAAATAACGTCTTGGTGTTCGGAGAATCCGGTTATCCTGGATCTCGTCAGTGCTAGGTATCAGCAGCTGATTGACGAAGAGAAGGCGGCGAGTTCGAGAGATGAGTTTTTGTGTGCGAATCGGGACCCGGAGTTTGAGAAGAGGGATTGGAGGATGGAGACTGGGTTGTATAAACGGAAGTGTAGAAGGTTCGTTAAGAAGAAGGCGCAGTTGTGTGATGAGTGTTGGAAGGCGAATGAGGAGGCGGGGAATGGGGTATTGCTTATGATTCATTTCATGCCTGGGTTGGCTAGGACGTTGAAACCGGGGTCTTGATGGGGGGCTGGAGGGTTGATGGATTCTGGGGGTTGTGTGTGTGGGGTGAGGATTTTTTTTTCTTGTTGTTTGGGTTCAGATTGATTGGTTTGGGACGGGGTTATTTGTTCAGTGGAGATCTGGGAGAAATGGGAACGAGATGATGAGTACTAGATTGAATGATTGGGCGGGAGGTTTTTTTTTTGGCGTTGGAAGGGTATTTGGGATTTTGTTAGTTTGGTAGTTTGGTAATGTTAGTAGGGATATACCATTTCGATATATGTTTAACTTTTGTCTGTTATTCCGGGAGTGGGTCATAAGTCATTGAGTATGCATTTATCCTAGGCTAGTCATTTAATCGAGGTAATATGGTCTTGGGGGATTGGCAGAGGCAGCATCATTTCATGGCCTACTAGTTTAGAGTTCGGGCAGGGGTACATGTGCTTAAAACATTCATATTTAAGATACCAAAGATGCTTTTACGTTATCCATATGCAATTCGATTTCATAAACCATGACGTAGATATCTAACCCACCAACACCATAAATGCAGATTTGTGTTCTCAATCAAGCCGTAATTTCGATCTCCCTTTTAGCGATTTCCTCTGTCGTTCTGCCCAGACCTTCTCTAGCATAGAAATCCATGGGATACACATTCCCACCTGTTCGCTTTCCCGCTGTCTCGGATTTCTCACCCTTGTCATCTAACCATGGGGCTTCCCTAGCTTCCAATGCTACAAGTGCTTCATAGGGACTCAGTAACGGTCGAGGGAATGCGTAACCCCAGTCGATACTTAGCCTTGGGCAGGCAATTTGTACCCAAGCTTCTACTTCATTCATCATAGCTAGTTTACCCGGGAAGATTTCACTGAGAAGGAGATTCACCGATTTTATCCCTTTTTGTCGGAGTTGGTTTTCTATGAGAGTGAGGGTATGTGGGTTCCCTTGTCGACCTAACGACCCGAGAATCAAGCCCCAGGTCTTCGCTCTCCGGGCTGTGAGAATCGCATTGCGACGAATATTGTACAGTGAGTCATGCTCGTACTCTTCGTGGGTAAGGCGACGGGAATAGGGATCATAGCGGTAGGCGAGGAGGTGTGGGTTAGCTATCATGGCAGATTCGAGATGGAAGCGGCCGTCACCGAGGTAGAGGAGCATGTCTGGGACTGGAACAGGTTGGCCTTTGGCATCGACCAACTTGTCGGTGGATACGGGCATGGAAGGGGAGGTACATCCGAGAATTTCGCCCTTGGAGAGCGGCGCGATTTGTGGGACGATAGGGTTGTAGCCTTCGCGGCGGAGAGTGGATAGAATGCCATGGATGGTGGCGTTGAATTGGATCGTGCCCACTAATGCTATGGTCTTCCCCGGTGGGAAATTCCGCGTTATGGTTGCGAGGAGGTGGGAGGTGTCGATGCTGATACTGACGAAGATATAGAGGGTTGCGATTTTGGTTACAGCGACGGGAATGAGACAGCTATGCGCATAGTGAATCAGCAGGTCGCAACCTAATGCTCGTGCAGTATAGTCGTCTATGCAACATGCGCCGTAGGTTACGTCTCCCATTATGAGTGTGCTTGTACCCGGGCAGAAGCGGGTGAGGATGTCGGATATTGTGGTTGCGAAGAGGAGGAGGCCTTCCGGGAATTGAAGAGCGATGTTCTTTGCGCCTGAGGTCCGTATCCTATGTATGCTTTTGTGGATCTCGAAGTTGTAGTTTGGAGGGAGGAGGGCGATTGCTTCATTAATTTCTTCGTCGTGGAGGATCGAGTCGGGGATGGCATTTAGAGCTCTGGCGGATCTTCGTGGAGGCGCAACTGGGGAGTGAATGTTAGTTGTAGAATTAATACTTATTGGTATATATTGCCTACCCTGTATAGCGCTGCTATCTTCGATGTTCGCATTTGGGTCCTTCTGCCCCGCCGCCTTCTCCGCGGTCTTTCGTCCCACAAAGCGCTTCTTGGGCTGTTTCGGCGCTGGAGCAGGCTCTGAGGCTAGTATCTCGTCCTCGGTAGGCCCGAGGTTTGTTGCAGCGCGGTCTTCCTCCATGTCTGGGTGCAGGGTGTGTGAATGAATAAGTTGGGGAAAGTAGTGAATGTCCTTTGGTGGGATGGTGGGATGACAAAAAGTTCCGTAGGGCTGAACGCAGGCTAGCCCCGTGGCGTCCTAGCGCTCCCCACACGTCGCAGCTTATCCCCGCCAAACACCAGCCATCCAGACATCACTCCACTTGGCGACCGCCCGCTGCCCTTGCTCTCCTCCATTTCCACCTCCTCAACTGACCCTCGCATCACCATGTCCTCTCGATTCACTCTCCTCCGCACTGCTCGCCTTGCCTCCCGTCATCCATGTCGATGTGCTCCTATTCGAAGGACCTACGCGACAACAAACGGAAACCGCCCCGTCGACGCTGTCAGGATCGTCGAGGTTGGACCAAGGGATGGATTGCAAAATGAGAAGCAGACGATACCGCTCACGACAAAGTTAGAGCTTATGGAGAGACTGGCACAAACTGGATTGAGGACAATAGAGGCAGGGTCATTCGTATCGCCGAAATGGGTACCTCAGGTAAGTAGAGTCCTGCCAAACAACACTGCGAGCAAAGCTAATAAGAGCTTGAAGATGGCCAACTCGTCTGAAATTCTCGATTATATTCTCCAGAAAACACCAAGATCTCCGCATCCTATCACATACCAATTCCTTGTGCCGAACGCCAAGGGCGTGGACAATTTCCTTTCTACCTGGCAATCCTCTGGTTCCTCTACGAAACGAGATGGATACCCAACACCTCCGCCATCTCCAGGCAGTGGTTCTGGGCCTGCCCTAAATACCTCGTCACAGAATCCTAACGAGATGCCCTCGGCTACAAGCGGAGCCGAGGCAGTTGGGACGGAAAGGGGTGGCTCATCGTTCGGCACCCCAGATGTAGAACTTTCCATTTTTACCGCCGCAACCGAAACATTCACTCAGAAAAATACAAACTGTAGTATTGCGGAGTCGCTTAAGAGATTTGAACCTGTCATGTCTAAAGCGAAGGAGATGGATATCAACGTTAGGGCATACATATCAGTCGCGTTAGGCTGTCCGTATGAAGGTCCGAACGTAGACCCTCACAAGGTTGCTGAGTTGGCCGTTTCTCTTCTAGAAATGGGTGCCGATGAGATCTCGATCGCTGATACTACCGGCATGGGGACCGCGCCCAAGACGACAGAACTCTTGAAAACCTTATCTGCTGCTGGCATTGACAAAAGCGACCTCGCGCTGCATTTCCATGACACGTACGGGCAGGCCCTAGTAAATTCAGTCGTAGCATTAGAGCATGGCATCAGAACTTTCGACGCTGCTGTAGGTGGACTTGGAGGCTGTCCATATTCCCCTGGTGCCACGGGTAACGTCGCTACCGAGGATCTCGTACATCTCTTTCACAGTCTGGGTGCCAAGACTGGTGTGAACATCGAAAAGCTATCTGAGATTGGTGAATGGATATCCAACGAACTTGGGAGACCAAATGAAAGCCGCGCAGGGAAAGCTACGCTTGCCAGGCTAAGGAACGCTTCGTAACGCCTCAAGCAGAGTAACTTTTGGGCCTGTATGTATCATACCTTTTCTGTAACTGCATATATCTCGCTCTTGAAAATGCATTTAGGATTCCTATTCCAAAGCCAGTAAAATTATTTCCATTCATTGTGTTGATGTCATACTACTATAATTCTCCATATCTCTAACCCAGTCATTTCCCCTCATTGATCACTCAACTTTGGTAGAGTGCCCACCACCTCATCTCATCTACAACAAATCAGAGCCCATCTGTTCCAAAGTATGTATTCAGGTGAACTATGGAAGCTGCGCTTCGACACAGATAAATAATCAATCGCGACTGCCCCCAACAAAATCTAAACGCAAATACCTCTTTAACAACACCATCTACACCGTCTCAGCATTTTCCTTATACCCGTATACACCACAACCCTCCTTCCAATCGCAACCCGCCCTAAACACAACCAGCACCTGTACAGTCATGTCGTCAACCTTGATTAGACTGCCAGAAGAGCTCCTAACAATCGTTAGAGGTTATCTCGCCCCCGATAAACATAGCGACTCAGGAGACCTGATTGATTTGCACTTGACCTGTCGGGAGGCAAACTCAAAATTGCTTTACATTTTCGGCAAATTTTACTTCGATCTCCTTGATATAAACAACGACTACTACGGTTTACGGCGATTGGAGATGATTTCTCACTACCCGACATCCAGTTGTTCTGTGCGGTGTATCAACCTACGGTGCACCAACATTATACAAGAAAATCCCAAAGACAGAAAACAACAAAACGGGGTATTATGCCCCCTCGACTATTTTCTAGATGTCTTTGAGTCAGGGAAATTCGAAAATGTCCTTGTAAACTACTTCAACAGACTCGAAAATCTTGGCGCGGTTTACCTGATAAGGCCTACCGTGTTGTGGAGACTAAAGGAACTTATGAATGCAAAACCGCAATGGTCAGCAGTCGTAAAAAGCGCACTCCACGCGATCCTCAGAAGCAATATGCAACTGAAAAGTTTTGGGTTTGCCGGCCTTCGCAGGGATACCGTTGCCCTGCATCCATCTGCTTTCGACGTCATTGTTGGAGCGGAGAAACGATTGGCTTCACTTAAACGGTTAATGCTCAATTTTAATCCCGTTAAGCAACCTGAAGGTACGAAATTCTACCTTGTTGATATCTAACTAAGATTAATAAGTACTGACGTTGTAATAAAGTCTTGGCCTGATTTTGCTCGAAGTCTGAAGATCTTGATAGCTGCTTCTCATCGCTTTGACGACTTGTACCTTGAGATGGACCATGGAAACTAAAGGGAGGTGTTTAGCCTTCTAGGTGACGTCCGCCTTTCGAGCATTACCCGCCTCACAATGAGGTACATCACTCTCTTAGAGAAGGCCCTCTCCCAATTTCTCAACGGCTGCAAAGAGACACTCAAATATCTTGAGCTCAGTAACATGAAACTAGTGGACGGATCCTGGAAGAATGTCCTCCAGTTTCTTCAAGACGATTCCAAACTCCTTGAGCTGAATATTAGCTTTTTACAACAGGGAATCTACAGGGCTGACTTTAAAGTGTTTGACCGAAAACTAAACATAACTTGTCACTTATGGTTACGTTAAATGCTTAAGATCCCGCTTCATGTCACACTGCTCCTCCCTCCTTCCGTCAACCACCACCAACACAATCTCGAATCATATTTCGACACAGTTGACACAACTATCGAACAACCAGTGGAATCATCTACGGAGTATTCAAGGCGTACCTCATGACTACTATTTAATTTGTAAGTGCCGCACAGCCTTTACTAGTCTAAATTGAGTTCAGTTTCACGCGAACAAGGCTCACCGTTTCAAGGGTGCCCAAACCCCACCTCTTCGCCACTAGAATCAATTTGCTTCCGGCAATTCAATATGAATGCCACTCTGCCTGGGCTACCTGCAGAGATTTTGGGCCAAATCATTGACCCAAATCAAGGCGTACTTTGGAGGAGCGATCTTGCAAATATTCGTTTGACCTGCCGAGCGATCTATTCCAAGTCTAAGCTCTTTTTCGGTTCCATCCACTTCGGGAAGATGTCTGTCGAAGTCACCCCAGAAGGAATCAAGAAGTTAGAGGAGGCTGCAGAGATCTATGGCAACAGCATCTGAACAATACGGTTTGATTTAGGGGCTCTTTTAGACTTGGTAGACAGAGACGACCACCGTTCAGACTCCTGGATTTCTAACTATGACCTCTTAGAAAACTATTACATGTACAGGTTGAACGACGAGGTCTTTCAATTCATCAGAAATGCAGAATTTATAAAAAGGCTTTACACATGCCTAGCCAAGGCCCCGAATCCCGAACATCTGGAAATAGACATTTTTAGACGCCTGCCCACTCATTCTATGGATCCGAGGAAAGGCATTACGTTACAAAACAGGTGGTCTATTTCAGCAGTGATTCCATTGGCGGCAACTCTTGTATCAGGTGCTCGCTTAAAGTCTATACGTATCGAGGCCACCCTACCGGCCGATGAGATCATTCTGCCAGCTATCCAAGAAACATCATCATTATTTCCTGACTCGTTATCGAAACTGGAATGCCTTGAACTCAGGTTAAACACAGCCGATTTCCGTAAGAGCACGAAATACCATCCAAGAGCCTTATACTGACTATCAAAACTGAACAACAAACCTCCTCTTATCTCAACGATATACTGCGCACAACAAAAAACCTAAATGAACTAAGCCTATCCTTCAATGAGAAAAATGTGGATGTTTTTGTGAAAACTTTGACTCAAGGTTTTTCATCGATCCTTCGGCGCCTCGAACTACGCCTAATGTCTATACAATACGAAAATCTAGTCGACTTGGTTAGGTGCAACAAAGATCACTTGAAAGATTTAGACTTCTGGTCTGTAAGAATTGAGGGAGAAACTTGGCGTAGGTTTTTCGGCTTTCTCCTACGCGAAACACATTTAACGAGATTAAATTTGTCTTTCGTAGGTGATGGCCTCAGAACCATTGTTTTCGACGCATTTGACAACGGGCGATTGATGGATAGGCGGGTTGAGTGCCCACCGGATGATGATAGTTATGTGAACATCATCCAGAATTACCCTATTGATCCGGACGACTACACACTTTGCTTGGAAGTGGGTGGCGAAGAGTACACAAGAGTAGATGAATTTCTTAAGGGAATCATCGCTGAAGGGTACGGCTGAGTTGGATCTATGCCCCCACAAAACGAATTCGACTACACAAGGACCTGGAATGTGAGGTATGATTAAAGGTATGCTTCTATTTCATTACTGAGCCTACTATAGCTTTGTGCTGCAACAAGTATCCTGTCATTACCTCTTCGTTGAAATTTCTTTTCGGTTTAATGGGTCTATGAAACTGTTTATGCACCTTATAGGTAGAACGAAATTATGAAAATTTTCTTGATATGCATCTCACCTTTGACCTAACGTTCAAAAAATCAATATGTATATTGACATAGACGAACACAATTGAAACGAAGTAGTCCAGGTTCATTCCAGAGATAATAGAACCATGAGTCGTGTCTTATAGAGCACACCTCAACTCCGATCAGGATAAGCTCTATCTCATACATGAAAACGAAGATGCACTTTCCAATCTCTCCATTTTCAGCTCTGCTGAAGAGAATACATCTCTCTAGGCATTTTTGGGGTATGCGTCAAAGTACATGAACACAGGTAATGCGCATTTCTCAGCGCATGGGTACTTCTTAGCACACCACTGTTAAAGCCGACTTCCCTCCGTCACTCTTCCTACTTCACTTCAACTCTCTTCTTTACCTTCACCTTCACTTGTATGGAATGACGTAATCCGTTATTCTAGCCGGGCCACACTTACATTACCTTCGCTCGGGCGACTTCTTTTGCTTCTTCTACTTCTACCTCCACCTCCACCTCTACTTCTACATCCACCATCATCACCACCCCTCCTCGCCTTCGATACCCGACATCACACAAACTTATTTGATCACTGACCGCATCGACGACGTTCACCCCGAAAATGCCTAAGGCAGCTGACCTCTACCGTCACGTTTCACCATGAGTGCGACATTGCCCGGGCTCCCCGTGGAGCTTTTTGCGGTTATCAATGACCTAGACATACTCGATCTGGAAGACTGGTCTGATCTTCGCCTAGTTAGTAAAGAAATGAGATATAAGGTTGAGGAGATCTTCATTTCGAACGGGTTCAGATCTATCGAAGTGAAGGTTAGCCTAGAAGGATTTTTAAGATTACGGAACATTGCGGAAAGCTTTGGCGGAAGCATACAATCTATCACGTTCGACACAAACACTTTTACTCAAGTGGAGAAGGATGATAATCCGTACGATTCGGAAGTAGACTACAGGCTCGCGCTTGTCGATGACATGGCTACTTTCATCAAACGTGGAGAATGTCTAGAGATGCTTTCGTCCTGCTTCAAAGTATCTCTTCCCTCAACCACATCAGTTTTATACATACTAAGCCACCGTATTGGGGGTACGTGTTAGACCAAACATTGAAACAACTTCGACTGAGGAGGGCTGCGGGCATGAAGTCCATACTCTCTGCGATATTTGCAGCGCGATTTCATTTGAAGACTCTTAGATTAAGAACCGACGATGCGGCATATTTTGCTGTCGACATATCCGTTTTGGATATCTTTCTATCTTTCAGTCATTGTTTTTCGGATCTTGAGTGTTTTGAAATCGAGCCGTATTTAGATGCTGAGGAAGGTAAGTGTCACATAGAACTTACATCTCGCCTCACCAACTGACTTGAAAAGCTATCAAAGAAGAATATTCATCCATTCTTGGTGCCATATTAGCCAAAGCCAAAGGTTTAAGAAAATTAGTGCTCGCTTTTCGAGGGTCAAGAATTTCGAGTACCATATTCCATCACATTACCATCTATCCGTACATCTATTGCATGAACCTCGAGCATCTAGAACTATCAAATGTATCGACAGAAGCCAAAAATTTCATCAAATTCATTCGGCGCTTCATGACGCATTTGCGAAGCTTGCACCTGGAGAACATAAATTTGACCGAGGGTTCTTGGCATCAGGTCTTCGCTTTCCTACGCAAGAAGACGAATCTAACGGAACTGAAAATGGGAAGTCTCTTTGATGGTATTGAAGAAATCAATTTTTCTATGATTCAGGCACAGCGACCAAATGTGCATCAGGGTTACATGAGCGCACTAGACAACGAACCGTACATGCTTATCGACTTTCATGACTGTTGGCCCGAGGATGAGAAGCTTAGGGGAGTCATTATAGGCGGATACCATTATGATGAGATGGCAGTCACTCTTGGGAAGCTTGAGGATCAATGCGGATATGACTATCACGGATCGACATCACTTGATGACGATGAGATCATTTACGTCTGATTATATGGCATAGCATAGCACCTTCATCTACCTCATTAGTTCAGTTATACCACTTAAAAGAGAGTGCTCTTTTAAGTTAAGGAAAATCGGACTCTGCTTCATATATATCAAAGGAAATGCACATGTTTAGCTAAGGAGTATCAAGTTCTCTTCAATACATTCAAGAGAATATAATCTTCCTTGAGATATTTATAGCCAAAATGTAACCAAACCAGGCACTATAGACATATATGAAGTTCCTAAATGAAAAGCTATTCCATAGCTCCGACCTAACATACATGCCACTTTAGACAAACGTAACTGATGCCTTTCATAGGCACCGTCATACGCCATCTATGAAAGCCTTCTCAAACTACCTATAGGCCATCTCGTAGACCCATTGATGGGGCGTATAGATATCTTTCTACCTAGGCGCAATATTCCGAAGTTCTAGGTACTAAGGGATGTATCGCTCATATTGTAAACTAGTGATGGAAACCTAGAAGTGTAAATCAGGACTTCTAATCCTTTGGTATCGTCTAGGAAACCTACGTACGCCGGTTTCTACAAAGTTTATCAGTCATGTTTGTTTAAAGTGGCATTTATGATATTTTTAAAAGTAGCAAGAAGCAGCTAGGGGGTATCATTACATAGGAAAGTTTATAATAAATAGTAGCAGACATAGCTCCACTATTGTAATAGCAATCACGTAAACGGTCACTGTGAGCTGCCCAGCGTGTCTGCCTGAAATACAAGGTGTTTCGTATGGTTTACAGTAGTAGAGATGCGTGGGCTATCTTGGCGCACTCATCACGCATCACTGAATTAAAACTTGTGAATATAGAAAATGGCATTCATGTCATTTTCTAGACCAAGCTTGGTGTAATGGAATATCTTTTCATTTGAGAATTGCATGTGTGTCTAGCTAGGACCTCTTAATGAGAAGGTCGGTGCATCGTGAGCTTGGACGCAAATATTCCATACCGTGTCATAAGTAGTATGTCATTCCATGAGTGGAGGGTTGTAGAAACCGTCACTACTCGGAAGAATCCTCGGTCTCTTCATCGCTCGACTCATCACTATACTTCATTTCATCCGATTCGCCCAAGTCATCGCCATTCGCACTTTCATCCGAGTCGTCCAGAACACTATAATCTGCCATATCATACTCGGCCCACGCATCAAGCCTGTAACCATAGCCAGTGGAGAGATCTTGAAGTTGTCCTTTCACATCATCTCCGCTCGCGATAGAACAAGGGAATTCCTCTAGCCATGCCCTGAATGAACCCGCAAACTTCGAGAAGTCAAGGCCCTGCGCCCCTTCATTGAGGCACCCTACTTTAAATTCAGTCAAATTTGTTTCCTGGATAAGAAATCGAAGAACCTTGCGCCAATCCCCTTCGTATTCGAGGTCTATATCCGGGGAGTAGTTTTGCTAGAACGGATGAATGAGATCAGTTTGCTCTCACTAGTTCCGATATGTGATAAGTGAAGATGATTGAGCGCCATTGGGGGAATTGTATCGCAGATGGCTTCGAATAAAAAGGTTGAGTTCAAGAAAGAATCATCGGTAGATAGCCCCAATTCTTTCAATCCTATTGCTTCTCGCAAAATTGATGTAAATATGGATGCATGGTCTTCGTTAACTACCAAGGTCAGCATTACCGTTAAGAAGATTATATGAAAGTACTTTACACTCTTTAGGGTGTGTCTGAAACCTAACCCGGAAGCATTCAAGATGTGACAACTTGTGAGACAAGATATCCAAGAGTGATATGTCAACGGCCATAGGATTCTCTCCGGTTTGGTCGTTAATGTTGAATGAATTTAGGCGAACTTGGGATTGATCCATTGACGATAATATGATCTCAACTGCATCGGACCACCATTTTCTGAGTTTCTCCCTATCTTCCATTTCTAGGAAATGCCAATATCCAAAAAATTGCAGCTGCGGCACGCAAATAGCCTCAAGATGTGGTATCTTTAATAAGCACTTGAGCAGACTTTGACACAATTCATACTTGATGAACGTATCGGTAGTTTCATTTATCGTGAACTCATATGCCCATGATAGGTCCCTCTCGTTACGCTCCGAGGTGTTCAATATCTTCCCATCCCTAGCCATGATGAAGATATCGTCGATTGATCGTATAGAGCTCCCAAATCGTTGGGAAACCTTCCATAATCGATCGAAGCCGTTTTTGGTAACCTCAACATTGAAAGATCTGAAAGCATTGGATGCAAAACAATCCTCGACCTTCAGGTGTAGCTCCCGGGAGACATGACGAAGTCGGGACCAATCTTCTTTTTGGAGTATTTGTAGATCATCGATGGTGTTGAATAGCTCCGTCGGGAGACCGGGTAGAGTAGCACTAATCGTTGTGGCGCGTAGATATCGGGAACATCATGAAAGGAACGGAGGGTGTTGGATAAGAGTGGATCTACCTTATGTCAGGAACTGCAGTTAAATGAGGTTTACGGAGGTGCCTTCCAAGAGTATTTGGGCACCTCTTCTATAAGCCAATAGGAGATAAGATCCTTAAGAGGCAGTAGGCGCTCAAAGTTGATTGAAAGGCACCTTCGTACGTGGCGGGAGATACTCACAGATTTAGTAGTGTTCGTACAGTAGGCAATCAGTAGAATCCGCTTCAACTGACTGCCCGATGCTGTAGCGGTTGAGGTTGAGGTTGAGGTTGAGGTGAAGGTGGAGGTGAAGATATGATGTGGATGAAGTAGAAGAAGTTGCCCAAGTGGGTGGAGGTATGGCGCGCCTAGAAAACAGATTACGTCATTCCGTGCAGGTAAAGGTGAAGGTGAAGGTGAAGCAGGAGAAAATCGGACTCAATAGCCCTTCTAGACGACTGCCTACATAGACCTTATCCTCAACCACTCAACACCACATCTAACTCTTCATCCCACCTCACCACTCCTCCGCACTGCGATCCTCTATCACCTGCAATCACTAGGCAGTTGCGTAACAGTGAGCGAATAAATACTCTACTCTAAATTGCAGAACTATATAATTATCGTGAAGTTAAGTTTCTAGGTGGTCTTTATCCACCCACACGGGCACTTTCGTGGGCACTTACCCGTGGCCCTATCATAGGATTCATCCTCCTTGTGATAGATACCTTATCCTTGTTGAACTACAATCATAACTTTAACCACAACTCACTCAACCATCCTATACATCAAAGCAAACAATCTACCATAAACTCTCTACCATCAACTCTCTATCACCAACTCTCAACAATCAACCAACCAGAAGCACCAATATAAATACCTAGATACCCAAAACCATCACCTCCCCTCCTCAAGCACATCACCTTCCCACCTCCACCACAAACCTAAACTTCCCTCTCACCAATTACTATATCTCAGCCACTCACAGCCACCAAACCCACATCAAACACCCATCACAAAAGCAGAATCAAGAACTCATATTTCTATTCTTTAAGAAGAAAGCCAAGCAATCCAGCAAGCCAACAAGAGCCAACAAGCCAGAAACCAAAAAAGCAATAACAAACCACGAAACCAAAGCCAACCAATCTCTAAAACCAAAGGCACGAAACAACGCAACTCCAAACAAAAGAAACTCTTAAAGCCAAAACCCTCATCCCCTTCAACCTCCTCAATCCTCCCAACCCCCTACTTCCTCTACCCAAACAAATCCAACCCCCCCTCAAGCCCAAACCCATCATCATCATCATCATCACTCCCATCATCCTTCTTCCCCTTCCCCTCCTTCCCCCCCCCTCCCTCTTTCTCACCCTCCTTACCACCCTCCCCTCCCTTACCATCACCCCCCTCCTTGCCCTCCCCCTGTTTCCCCTCCCCATCACCAACGCTCAAACACAACCCCCTAACATCCCACCCACGCACCGCATTCTCAAAAATCCCCGCCCACACACTCTCAACACCATGGATCCCAGCCGCTGTCAGAAGAGTTTGTAACTTGTCGGCTGTGATTTCGATACCGGCGTCGTGGAGGAGGAGGGCAGCGTAGGAGAGGGCGGTTTGTGGGTCTGTTTTTTGGGTGGAGGGATCGGTTGGGGTGGTCATTTTGGGTGGTTGCGTGGGTTTATGTGGTGTGGTGTGTGGTTGCGTGTGAGGTCGGTTGGTTGGTTAGAAGTGTTTGAGAGGTAGCTTGATGTAGCCAAATGCGAAGTCCACGTTCGTTTCGTCTCGTCTTATTAAGTGTCTTTTCATTCTTCCGAAATGAGACGTTGAATAGAAGCAACGGCAATTCCGCACGTGAATGCAGAAGCAGAAACCCGTATGCGTATGCGAAGAGTTGTGGTGATGTAGTTGAGCTTCTTAAGAAAGTTCAACCTCAACGAAAGTCAAAAAGTCAAGAAAACCCTACAACTCAAGAAACTGCACTTTACACAACTTCCCCAAAACGCAAAACACACTCAGAAGGAACAAAAGAGCAAGAGAAAAAGCGAATCCAAACAGAATCAAATACCCTTCACATCTCTATACCAAAATTCCAAATCCAAGTCCTTCCAACACCACTATATATACCCAACCTCTTCCCCACCCTCCCACCACCCACAAAACGCACCCTCCAGTCACAACCCCCCATGACTCCATCTCGAACCACTCAACCGCCTCACGAACCTTGGGATGTTCCTCGCATGGTGATTGACTCATCGTTAGGCAGCCTCTACTAAAACTAAGAACGAGGTTTGAATTTCGTTGACTTTGGGCCGGTTGTATGGTAGGATGTAATGAGTGGGTTTGGAAAAGGGCGGAGGTGGGAGGATTGTGGGATGGAGGATTGGGGAGGGATGACTGGATGGATGACTGGATGAAATGGGTCACGTGATGAGTCGTGCGTGTAGGCAACATAGGGTGATTTGGATGGAAGGGTTGGGGATAATGTAGGAGATGTTTTTTATTTGAATCAATACTTATTTTAATGGTTTGGTAAATTTGCGAGAACTAGATTCGTGAGAGATACCTGTCACCACTCTTATTGTAGACTTACCCAGGTACCCTTTAAACTAAAGAAGGGTATACATTACCCAATGATCTATTATTTTGTTGTTCAAAACTTCTCACACGCAGGCCTCATATCCAACTCATGAGTCCAAAGAGATGGTTTCTGCTGATGCAACCAAAGATACGTCTCCCCCACCGCATCCGCACTCATCTTCTTCCCCGACTTCTGATCCTCACCATCCGCATCCACAATAGCCCCATTCGCAATCGCATGAACGACATGAACGCCTTTCTCGCTGAACTCCCGAGCAAGCGTCTGAGCCAGCTGACGAACGCTCGATCGGCCAGCGCCGTATGCCGCAAACTGGGCGCTGCAACGGAGTGCGCCTAGCGTGCCGGTGAAGATGAGAGTCTGTTACTAAAAATTAATATATAACAACCTAGTGGGCAAAGAGAGTTGGATACTAACTCCTTTCTTCGCCCCACCCTGCGGCAACGGAGTCTCGCCATGATCAGCGAAGAAGCGCTTCAGCGATTCCTGAGCAAAGGTGAAAGCGCCTCCAACATACGTCTCCAAGGAATCCGTGAACTCCTGTCAAAAAGAACGATATTATTAGCAATCTGTGATAAGCAAGAAAATGTGTCCTACCGCACTTGCTCCCGACAATGCCGCAAGTATCCGTCTAGGTAGGTTTTATACGCGCACACCTACCTCATACGTCTCTTCTAAAAATGGCTTCTTGCTGCTGTGCTTGATGCTGTACACCGCCAGTTGTAACTTCAGTCCCTGGAAGCTCTTGTGCTCCTTTATGCGCTGGAAGGTCTGCTTGAGCGAATCGGGCGACGTGTCGGTAGGGAAGGCTTCTAGGGTCGCGTTCGGCGTGTCTCTGTGCAGGCTCTCGATGAGCTTGTTGAGCGGTTCTGGTCGTCGTGCGAGCAATGCTACGGCGAGATTTCCGTGGGACGGATGGGAGAGGATACGTGCTATGCCAGCACCCTGCAGTAGACTCGTCAGCAGAGAGAACGAGAGAAAGGACAGGTTGGATGGAGAGGTGAAGGGATATGCACCGTGTTGGGGCCGGCTCCGATCAAAATGGCAAGACCAGAGGGCGGCATTCTGTCAGTAGGGGAATACGAGGTGTTGTCTATCTCTATCGGTCGAATAATGGGAACCTGAGTTGAAGTTGACTGAGACGCATTGCATCATCATTCTAAGCTCGACTCGACTCGACTTGTTTCGACCGCCAGAACCCCGCGGGTTGCGGGGGCGGAAATAATGCAGAATGCAAGTCAGCGAGAGTCATTGTGCACCCACCGCGACCTGCATGAGCAGCTGAATCACCGACGAAGGAGCAACATGCAACGGTAGGGCTGAGTCCGCCGTCGAGCGTGGGTATGGGCATGAGCATGGGCATGGGCATGGGCATTGCTCGTTGTACCCCGAAGTCAGTCGAGCTGTGCGCGTGAGGATGTGATGTTGTTGGTGAGCGTGCTGGTGAAGAGGTAGGGAAGGGTGACGGGCAGCCGGGCGGTGGACGAACGAGAGCGGTGACAAGGACCAAGCAAGGGCGGCGCGTTTCTCGAGCGGAGCTCTCTCGCGTGCGTTGTGCACCGACCACCCGGGCCTGTTTCATCGATATGAATCGATGTATGTACGTACATTCATCCCATCCATCCCACATGCAGACAGGCAACACAAAGTCAACGTCAAAGCTGTCCCGATAGTACTACACACTGTGATTTCACATCCGTCTACGCGCTCAATCCACAAGCCAATTGCGCCACTGGCCCCATTCACCTGCAAGTGCTACAGCCATGTCCCCCTCAAGGCTCAAGGGCAGAATTCCTTTCATCTGGCACCTTTCCAAATACCGCCAACCCATCATATACGCCTGACGCAAGCCACCATCCCATGCCCTGGAAGCTCTCTTGTTGAACAAAGTCCAAGACCACGTTCCCGTTTGCCACCGCCGCCCTGTACGAGGGGGCAAAGCCCTCTTGCAAGACCTAGTCGAGAGATGGATGACGCGTGGCTCAAGACTTGTTTGCCTCGCGGACGTGAGCATCTTCATCTCCGGATACAATTCACTCACGTATATGCAAACCGGAGGGGTGTGACCATGTCGAAGGATGCCCAGCTGGTGGAACAAGGCCTAGACGGTGTTGATGCCAAACCGACAGACTGGCGGAGACGGCTCATGTTGACGTGACCTTCCCGGGAAAGTGATCACGTTTGAATGGGATATCCTCCTTTGACCCAAACTAGAGGTCCATCATGGTGTCTTTGGGGCGGCGGTGTGGGTGGGTTGAAGGATGCATGGTTCGCTCAAATCAAGAAGTTGAGTGTTGGAAAGGCATCCATTAGGGGTTTGCTGTGCAGTATGCCAACCAAGAGTGGACAGGAAATCGGTGTTCATTGACCCCATTCACCGTTTGTGCTCTTCCACACCTCCGATTCAAGGCACTGCAAATCGAAGATCAAGCGCCGAGGCGGAATCCAGCTGGTTGCAAAAGGGAGAATCAGGCGTACGGTAACGGTGAAGTGCTCTCGGTTTAGTTTACACAGGGTATACTGCCATCCTGGAGTGTCTTTCCGCGCGCTAGTCGTGTGAAGGTGGCAACTTGGTGCATGAAAGGTGAAAGAGGGTGTTGAGGCCACGGAAACGTTGAGAGCAAAAAGAAGGGTGCGGATGCAACTGGGAATAGATCAGTCATGGTTCTTCGCATATAATGAAATCAGGACCACTCATTTTCCCGCCTCGCCGCAGAGCCTTGCTTTTCGGGCGTTTCGGCCAGAGCGCACAGGACCTTGTAAACGCGGTGCTGACAGACTGCAGGGGAGAGCCAAGGCTCCCTCCTCCGTGGGCGCTTAGATGTGGCTTCTAGAAGAACGCAAACAAATGATGCTTATAATTAGGGTGCAGAATGAGGCTGAGACCTTGCTGAGCAAGTAATTAATGATTTTCGTGTTCCAGAAGTTTATACATCCTGATAGTAAGGCGGAGGAACGATAGCCCTAGATGGCTGTGGCGTAGTCCACAGTACGACGCAGTTGCCGTCATACCTACTACCCTCAATTGCATGAGGCAAAGCAAATCAATCTTGGGAGGATTGAAAATAATATCCAATGATGACAACGAACAACTGAACAGAGAGCACCCCAGAGGAAAAATCAAGTTTTCCACAAGAATCGGAGAACTTCAGCACCCGTGTGGAGGAAATAATCGCATCCCGATCCGAGTTTAGGCCGGGATGCCGACTATCTATGTGAGCATGCGGCACGGTCGTACGGTGATAGGAAGATGAAAACAGCCCGAAATCGAGGCATAAGAAGGATCGGCAGGCATACAATCAGCCAACAGGGACTTAAAAAAATTGAGTGTGGCGAAGAGTCCGGTAAAAGCATTCATCTGCCGTACCCTGCCGTGCCACCAGTCAAGGCTGGTTCTAGAGGCGTTGTCAAAGGAATAATAGAGATCGTCGGTGCTGGTAGTAATAGTTCATAGAACTTCGGGAATTTTGGACGGCAAATAATCCTTTTGTGAATCCTTCCGTGTTCATCACCAAGTCCCCGGATTGACCACTGTGTCCTAGTATCTGCACTGGCTATGTTCAGAGTTCAACCTTACTGGGACGGTGTTAGGTGAACCAATTGCATATGGAATCATTCCCCGAGTCTATTCGACGTATACGCCGCAGGTCTAATCCATCCCTGTTACGAACACACTCAGTACGGCGAGCTGTGCGCCTTCCATCATCATTCCAGCCAAAGTATCCTACGTCAATAATCGGTGCTGATTATGGGGAAGGGATGAATGACTAGGTCATTGCCATTGAGACATTCGGTACGGCCGGGACGGGTCGCAAAAGCACTGTTCCCCCAGCGAATTTTCCGCAACGTTAGGATTTGAATAGATGTCAGATGAATGTTAAGTTATAATCAACGCAAAAGATGGTTTCAAAAAGCTGGTACTGATAAAAAGCTAGCACCATCGTGAGGTTTGCTTATGGATATCTGCCTTCCGATACGAAGGTGTGAAAAATTCTTGCAGCTGAATTGTAAACCTTTGCTGTATTTTCAGGGCTTAATACGAGACTCCCTGCATTTGTGCTAACTTGTTTGTACATTTCAGGAGTGAAATGATGCAGTGCTTCGATTTCCCAAGAGGAACACGAACGCGGCTAGGGTCTGGGATAATCTGCAAGTGATGAAACTCTCCGACCAATTGGGGAGCGTGGGCGTATGTGAAAATGATGAAAAGCGCGCGTATGTTCGGTTGTGCTGTGAGGGTCCAAGAGGCGCACATATCCGAAATTTCCTCGGAAGAAAGACCGCTTGTCTAGTTGAACTGAACTAGTCTATCGGTTCTCAAGAACAGTCCAGAATTCAGTCACACTGCGTTGCGCGATTCATTTGATAGTAAAGGCGGGAGAGGGTGAAAGAACATTGGACAGGCAGATGAGCGCCGTAGCCGCGCGATTGAAGGTCATTCCTCTTGAGCCAAAATAGGAAGTTTGCAAACGGGATATGCGATCCCCTCTGATGGTCGTAGAATGAAGCTAACTTGCAGGCATCAGTATCATAACTCCAGGCATCGTCGCCAAACACCAATACAGGTGACATTTGATACTAGGTGTTTAAGCAAATACATGTTCTATTTGTGGTGGAGACTCTATAGTCATCCCATCCTCATTCACCAAGATGTTTCTACTGTACCAATCTGCCGCGAGAAAGAAATTGACAATTCGTGCGGGAGGCGAATGCAGTGACATGCGGCTTGTCTGCACACTGGAGATTGAAATCCTGGCGGCGGCGCTAGAGAAGGCAATAACGGTCTTGTATGCGGCGTAGAGCGGCTCAGACCCCCCAACATTGCACCACTTTTGGACAATGGTGGAGAAAGGAAATAACGATTTGGTAGCCTGTGCAAGGCCGACTCGAAGTCAGGGTAGTAACCGGTGCCCATGTTATCAATCATCCCGTCGTTGTGATAATCGTTATTGGTCCACTTCCAAGTGCTGCCTCTTCCCTGGGAATTACACTGTGTGGCTCGGGGTAGGCGCATGTCGTTTCAATCACCTGATAGCAGGGGCGTCCAGTGGAATGGACCGTTCAGTCTGATAATCGATGGGGGCGTTTGAAGGCTTAGGAGGATCAGTTCGGCGTCATGCGTGAACGCCTCTTCCTGATGAAGGTTGTCGACCAAATTGTCGGGTGTATGAACGGGTATAAGTACTCGGGGGCAATGGCTGTATTGTGATGCCAGTCTCCTACAGTTCAATCAACCTCACTATCAAAGAACATTCACTCTCGAAACCTACAAACGATGGAAGCACACTCAGTTCAGTTCGAGTTTACTTCCAATATGGACCACCTCAAGCTTAGCAAGAGGACTTCATTGGACAGTTTGCGTTCCGAGTCCTCCGTCTCGAGCATGCTTGTCCATGACTTGTCCACTGCCATGGCTTGGCAAGGGGAAGATCTGACACCGAATGATTATGTCGTGCAGCTCCATGATCACGAGATTGAGAACGTCAAGTTCGCCGTAATCTCCTTCAAGCGTAAGTATTTGTCTTCCACTAGTACTAGAAGCTCAAGCTGACAGAAGTGGTCCATGCAGTGAGCGGAGCAGAACTTGGTTCCATCAACAAACGGACATTTCCATTGGATCCTAATTTTGCACACATGCTTTCGATGCTTAGTACAAACATCCATCATGGTTGCGGTGTTGTGGTTTTGCGAGGCCTGAACAAGGCGGGTTTCAATGACAAAGAGAGTGTTATAGCTTTCGTGGGGCTCTCTTCTTATGTCTGTCCAGAACGAGCAACCGACGCCTACGCGAACCAAACTCTAAGTGAGTAGAAATAGGTACCGAGAATCTGCGGTTATGACTGATAATGCTATAGGTCACATCCGTGATGCAACCTATGACAAGGTTCCAAAAGGGGTAAAAGGCTTAGGCCTTGCAGGATCGAAGCTTCCAACTGCCATGGTACGTAGAAAGATGAGTCCCGATGATTATATAGATACTGACTTAGATCGTAGGATTTCCATTGCGACCGTTTCTCGGGTGACGTTCTGGCGTTGCATGTTCGCAATGACGGTGCAGGCGAAGGTGGTGGCGAACAGTATCTAGCGTCCTTTTGGGCTATATTCAATGAGCTTCTCCGAACCGAGCCAGAAGTCATAGAAACGCTAGCGAAACCAGATTGGCCATTCGAGCTCAAGGATCGGTGTGTTTCAAGCTTACATCATTTACAACAAGAGGATTGCTGACAGGATGACGACAGGACAACTAAACTTCCCTACCTCGAGAGGGGTCCAGCGTTGTTTTTCGCTGATGGAAAGCCAATCTTGCAACTCGTGAAAGCCCCCCTCTTGGGAAGCCCCAAGATTCCCCGGGCAAGCACGATGCCATCCATTTCATGGGACCAAAAGCATGCTTTGGAAGTCGTACAAACGCTGGCAGAGAGATTCCGCATGAAACTGGATCGACAAGTTGGTGATATCCAATTTGTCAACAATCTCAGCATCATGCATGCTCGGTCTGCTTATGGCACAAACGCTGTCAACCGTCGCAGCCGTCGTCATCTTCTGCGTCTGTTCCTGCGTGATCCAAGCAACGCGTGGCAAAAGCCAGCAGAATACCTGTCTCAGTTCGACAAGCCTTTCGAGCATGGGCGAGAGCAAAACATCCCGATCGTAGACACCGACCCGTGGCGCAAGATTAGTGGCATGGAGAGCCACGGTTAAATGCCGCAGAGAAGTTGATTCGGATTCAGGTTAACCTTGACATCCGGCTATCTGAGAGCTTTAGCTCATTGTCTATATCTGGTGGGATGATTGCGTTGTTTGGTCTTCGGATGTAGCCTGGGCGGATGTCTGATACTGTCGTTCTAGAATGTTGATATTGGGATGGTGTCTGATTTGTTTCTGTATTTCTGTACTATCATGGGGGGTGCACACTGTCGTTTCTGATTGATGAACGCGTTTCGCGGGGGTAGTGCGTGTATTTTGATTTTATGCAATCATTATTCGAATTCAAGTTCAAACACGGTGTGAAGTTAGACCATCTTGTGAGCGATCTAGAACTTTTCTGACAATGTGTCCGCATATCTGATAGGTTTTGATTAACAATGGTAACTAGGGGCGTTGTAGGCGTTGTCCGCAAATTCGTCGTAATCGGGTAACTCCTCGCCGTACGCGGCTTTCAGGATTCGAGGGATCCATTGATTTAGTTTTTCGTGCTCCTCCGCGCATCCAATGATAGATGGTTGTATGAGGGTGTTGTCTAGGAAAGGTTTAGAAGTTACTTGAATACAGCAAGTGAGAATTGTGAGCTCATACCGTATCCTTCCAAAAGCGTTATTATTTCCATCAGATACTGCACAGACTCTGCATCGATTGCCACTTCTTTATTCAACGCATCAAAGTTGCGAGTACGGACATGATAAAATATCCTCCCAATGGATTGATGAAGAACCATCGGAAAGATTTTGAGCAAAAATCCTACAGTGTGGTCCCATTTGGCTGTTTGGTCTGTAATCACTTCGTTTACGTCCCTTTCCTGTGGCTATATATAGGTTAGATGAATATGCAGGCAAATGGTGGTTATATAGAGTTGATCTTACAGTACTCTTCTTAGATTTTCTATATCGCTCGGCGCCTCCATAGATGTAGGCTAGCCCGCTTGGAATGAGGATCCAGGTTAAGAACAACTCAAGGAAGGGAGTCTTGTTTGTTTTCATCTGGAGCTTCTTTCTAAATTCTTGAAAGAATTCGGTTTCTATTTTCTTAGTAAATCTAAGGATTGCAACGTCGAATTGGTGGCCCATGGCTTGAGGTAACGGGCGATCCTGGCCTCGATTGTAGGCATCATAGTCGCAGTGTCCGATATTATCGTAGTCAAAGTTTTTTATCCCGCGAAGCCCTTTGGTCGCCACAGACCCATAGCCTTGCGACATGATTGCACCGCATTGCATCAGAAGGACTTTTCCGAGAAGTAGGCTTCGGTATTTGTTTCGATATCGGAGCGCCTCAACATAGGTCCGTTGGATAATTTTGCTATAAGGAGCATTGTTGACATTGAAATGCCTTTTAATGCCATATTCCTCGATCATGGGCTGATTTCTAATCAAAAACGATTGCACTTCATGCTCTAGACTTGCCGTGCAAAAAACAGCATAAGGATGGGTGACAATTTCGCCCATGTTGCCATTAGTGGTCCGCCACCGATATGTCGTCGTATCGTAATCTTCCAAACGTTCTGGGTAGTATTCGCCAATCTGCAATTTCATACTTGCCGAACCGGGAATTTGACCGACGCGTGGTAGGATCCAGTTAACATCGATAGGAAACAACTTTCCTGTCCCTTTTTTGAACGCGAATGGTAGATACGAAGCTACTTTTTGACGGAAACGTGCATTCCCTTAAAAATTAATAACAATATCCTTACGATCACGAGTGTAGACATCTTACCATGACGAATAAAACCAAAACTTTTCCAATCAACTCGCATACATGGCCCGTAGAGGCGTGCGTTCGCGAAAATACTATGACACTTTGCACAAGGATATCCTTGGTCACACTAGAATTTATAAGCCATGTAGAACGAATACTGAGCAAGGGTAAACCTACTCCGGTTTTGCTGCGCCAACATCGAAAACAAGTACCGTGTTCACGATTTAGACGCGCTAATTCCCGCTGTTTCTCGGTTAGTTTTCCTATTCGTACTCCAGTCTTTTCTTTCTCTTTCCGCATAAGTGAGGATGCGGGTGGTTTGCGAGGTCTACGGTGATATGGAGTTGTCACTGATTTAGCAGGGGTGCTAGACGCAGCAATCTGCACTTCCTTGGTTTCTGGAGTGGTGCTCGGCACGGCGAGGTTTGTGGACTCAGATATTTGTACATGGCCAGATGCTGGGCGTGCAAGCTCAGTACTCGACGATGTACTATTCTGTTCTGGACGCTCAGCAGCTGGGGTTTCCTCCAACGTCATCGTTTCACATTCTCGGTCTGAAGAGTTTCCTCGTACAGAGCAAGTGGAAGGGGGATGGCTTAGCATTCCTGGAACCATGCTCCATGGAGAGTCTGTCATACTTCCTGCGCTAATTGGCATGGGTGTCGCCGCTGTAAAAAAGGCCGTGGCAACCATGTTATCTGTCTTATAGCATGGTCCTTGTCCGACTTGCCAAAAGGCAGGATCCTCCCAAGTCGAAAATTGAAAAGCGTGATCATTGACATATTGATAGGGCAAGCTAAGGGGAGCCGGTCCGGTGGTTGGCAGAGTTATAGTTCCCTTTGGAATATGTTAGGTGGTGTGCTGGTGCGTTACGTGGGTGTGCATACCGATACGGTTCCGCTCTTGGCCTCGTCTGCCCATATTGTATCCTCGGCCGCAATATGTTGAAGATCTAGGGGCAATCCCATGTCGTCAAACTCGATATCCATGCCAAGTAGACCATGCGGCTCTGGCACAAAGGCATCTTCCCTTTCCCCCAGCATGTGCACTGCACAAGGTTGTACGGAATGATAGTTGCCATACGGAGACCATGCTAGCCGGGGATAATTCGCAGTCGTGTACGCAACTGGCGGAGGAGTGTGGTAGACAGGAGCAGGGGGTTTGTAGTCATCGGAAGCATGCAGGTCGAAAAGAGGAAGGAAGGGGGCTGGAGAGCCATGGTGATGGTGGTCGAGGGGGTAAGTATGGAATAATTGTTGGTTACCATGGTGGCTGTGATGGCGGTGGTGGAGGTGTTGGGCTTGCTGGCTAGGCCAGGCTAATGGAGCTGATGGGGTCGAGGCGGCGTCATCAATCGTGGTTTGCGGGGGAGCGGGCGAATACTGGCGATGCATAGTGAGCAGAGCGATAATGATTAGGATTATGATGGTAGTGGTGATGATGGGAGGCTAGCAGCGATTCGAGGACGGCGTACAGGATGGGGCAAAGGACATTGCGCGAGGGCGAATGCAGCTGAGAAATGAGAGGGAGAAGAGTGGAATGGGGAGAAGTGGGGAGGAGGGTTGGGCATGACGATGCGCAAAATGAGAGCTGTACATACAGCTCGGGTTGCAAGCGGTGAGATAAAGGGCAGCACAAGAGACAAAAAACAAAGTCTGACCTCAGCGGTAAAGGCAAGGCTGGAGCTGCATCTGCGTCGTCTAGGATGGCGCTGGGATGGGGTGGAGGGTGCAGGTTTGCTTTGCTGCTGAGAGGTGAGTGGAAGGGTCAGCCGCGTGGGCGGGCAGGCTGTCGCTGTCGCACTGGGCAGCCAGGAGAGCGGGCAGGGAGCAAACCGCAACTAGCGGCTGCGGCCCGCTTTCGGGAGGTCGCAATCCTAGTGGAGAGCCCCTACGCCGCCACGGGTTTGGTGTCTTCCTAAATCTATCTAGAAGGCTGCCGCCATTTGCTGTCATTGTGGTAAAAATATGACCATCCCTGGCTGTCATCGCCAAAAAATCACCCCTTTACTGTCGTTCTTGCAAGAGTATTACTCCTTGGCAGTTCATCACCAGCATATTACCCTTGCCAGGTCATCGCAAAAGTACCAGTCGCCTTGGCGGGTTAAGATGGTAAAAAGGTATAAAAAAAGGGCAACTAATGCAAAATAGTCAGGAGCTTCTTCCCAAGGATGCTGATGCGTTGACAAACCCTAGAAACCTCCCCCCACAATCCAACCTACCTCCTCCACCCTACTGTGCTACGTATGCCATCCTAACCCGGCAAGATTGACACCATCATTGTTACCTAGCGACTTCGGTGACTTCGGCGACTTGCACGGAATTGACTCAACCTGGACTTGCCTGTACCCCCCAGGTACCGAATGTGTCACTGTGCACCGGGTACGGCTATGTGCGCTTGTCCCGTGGGGTATGTGTGTGAATGGGCAAGGATACCATCCAAGGCCGCCGCCCTCTCTCGTCCACCCAAAGCCGTCAAAGCACCGCTCTCCCCCATGGCTTGCTCCATCCAGGCCCATCGAAACCCCATGGGTCATGCCATCATCTGTCTCGAGCTTGAGAGATGCCGTGTCGCAAACGGCTTTGAGTAGGCATTGCGAGCCTTGGACAATGTACTTGAGACCAGCACATGTACTCGATGCCTGGACGATGCGTGCGCATCGAGTACTTGGCCTAGGTACATGTACCAACGAGGTACCGCCATGTGAATACGATAGCGAAGGCGAGGCGGCAAGCGAAACGAACTTATGCATATATTTAACCTCAATTCACATCCTGCCCCCAAAACAGACGCCGAGTGCAGAAACCGTGTTTCCATTTCACGACCGAACATTACGCGCCTACGCAGGGCGATTAACTGATGATGCAGCCAGGGAGTGGGCTGCCGCTCCATTCATTCTTCTCGACAAGCAACCCACCTGAACCCAGCGACAACCAACTCTTCTTCTAGTCGGCGAAACGTTCGTCCGTCTATAGTCTACAAGTGTGAGTGGAAATATACAAACAGTGCCGGTTATTATGGTGCTCTCAAAATCCTAGTTGGTGGTAAGTATTCTAATATTTATGAGGGGTAATTTGCTCCGTTCTTTTCCAAACCTTCCTTTCGTTCGTCATCGTTACTCGCCCACACCAACCCTCTCATCCATCTCCCTCCTATAAAATCTCTGTATCCGTCCCAACTGTCTATTCCATCCCAATAATCCAAAAATTAATCTTACATGCGCATGCAGCCATCCGTCAGGTCATGACAGCGAATCGCAGCCCAACCATCGCATGGTTGCTTTGCGACACCCGGTACCATCGTCTGGCACACAACCGCCTCGCAAATCGGTCATGGCTGACTGCAAACCGAAGCATCAGAAGCAGACGTAGAAGAAGAAGCAGCAGAAGGATGTAGTTCTACGTCTAAGTACCTAAGCAGTTAGTTTGTACTCGCCTCTGCGGGTCCACTCTCTCAGCCTTGTAAGGCCACCCTCCCTATACGGCTTTCCCTCTGGCCTGACGTGTTGGAAGTGCTGTCCGATATGAGCCCCTCCATTCATGCACGCCAGCGGCGAAGCTCTCCTTTGAATACTTAACACCCTTTTCATCGAAATCAATGTCTGTATCGCGTCTCCTTTTCGCTCCTTGTCACTCTTCGTTTCTGCCGTCAGCAACAGCCTGGTATCAGTCGTGCCTAGGATGTCTGAATCACCTATTTCCATCAGCCCAGATCGAATACGCCCGGCAACTCTCGATGACCTTCCCCGCATAGCCCTCGTCGCGGCGGCTGGGTTCTTCTGGTCCCCCGTCTTCCGCTTCCAGCGACCCTACCATAATCAATTCCCCGAAGACACTCTATCTAGCTATCGAGCCCAGTACGAAGCTGCTATTCTCAGCCCAAGAGAATTGGTGGCAGTGCTTGAAAGCGACTGGGATAGCCAGGAAAAGAGTCACATCTCCGAGGCTCTCCAGACCCTCCCTGACTCATTCTCCAACCCACCTTTTCATGATAAGGTGGTAGTAGGAGTGTGTAGCTTGAACTCCAGTGAACATGGGATTCTAGACAATGAGCCGCAATTTCAATACCAAAAGGTTCTCTCCAAGGCCACTGCAGAATCCAACTTGGGCCAAAAGACTCCAAACACTGGCAGATTGCGAAGGGATCTGTATCTTCCAGCCATCAAGCAATATTCCAGTCTCACCACCCCTACGAAAGCCAAGTATGATCCGCATTACATTTATTTGATCAAGCTCTAACGCCTATCTAGATATTTTGAGGTCATGAGAGTCGGTACTCTTGCAGTACATCCAGCTTACTGGCGTCGCGGACATGGCACCAAGCTTGTTCAATGGTGTACTGATCTTGCAAACCGGTACAACTTTTCTCTTGGTGTCTCTGCCGCGAAGCTTGGTGTCAACCTCTATATCAAGGCTGGATTTATTGAGCAGGAGAGGGTTCACATCCCAGGCTATCGACTACCCGATAGCAAAGCTCCTGGAGCCGAAGGCAAAGACGAGAAAATCGAGGGCATTGAGATTTGGATCGGGACTCGGCCCCCAAAAGACTCGCGGGAGAGCACGCCGGTTTCGCAGGAATTTTCTCCAATTTGATAGGGTTGGCGGCGTGGAGCGTGGTGGCATTTGGACCGGCATCGAGGTCCTATATGATGACTATTCCTTTTTCTTATTTGACGACTTACGATACTTTGTACGCATCTAACTCCTCTTTCGGTCTACTCTCTCCGCTTACTAAATTCTCACTCCCCAACCAACCTATCACAAGCCCGCACTTTCACCGTTTTCCTCTAAGGATCAAGGGGTGCATGGGACCTTATAAATTCCAATTCTCGCCATTTTTCAATCGCGTCAGCCTTATCATCTCTCCCTTATTGGTGAGATATCACACTTGTGCCCGAAACAAAGTTTTGCCCAATGCATCGCTGACAGCTAGTAGCATCCACGGCTTTCTGCTGTGTCACTTTGTGTACCCAACCAAGGTCCCAATCACCAGTATACCCCTGCTTCAACATGTTTGCTCTTTTCATCCCGGTATGCACGTGGGTAATCTTGGCCTTGGCATCTCCCAGCCTCTGCTTTTGTTTTCCTCGCGGAGATGGTGGTTACACTATCTCATTTATCTCATGGTACCCGCGCGCTTGTTCCATACATAATCGGTAAATTCTCTAACGCCCGGTCTTCTAGAAATCAAACATGGATTTTTCTCGATTATAGAATTGATTCCCATTTTCATGGGATCCTTGATATTCGTTCAGCCCCTGAGTGGATCGCATCCTTCACGACCATATTTAGTTATCATACCCACAGTGGCGTACTCCGCTCCCGAGTCCAAATCCAACGAAAACGCCATCCGGACATCCAACACACGAGGCTAGGATTCTTATTCGATGTATTGGCTCCAAGTGGTGTCCTGTACGTATATAAACCAACACGACATCTCATCGCTGACTGCCGCGCTTTCACTTCCACCTTCACTAACCTCCTCACTCACTAACACATACCTTTCATTCACCTTTCTTATACTACACATACTAACCCACTAACCGGATCGCCACAACCTCAAACCCACCAAGGCCCCACTCCACGCTTACGTCGACCAACTCTGTCATGCAACTCATCACCTTTGATCACTTTTGATCTACATTACGCCATGTCCGTGATTGATCTACTAGCTATCCACTATATCGAATAAGCTTATTTCTAAGCTTAGATTTCTAGGTGCAAGCAAGGCTGCTTACGTGGGATGAATACGTCAGTTATTATCACTGCTCCAGTGAAGGTACCGAGATGGGATTCGTAAGTGGTTATGCATGGGTGATGTATGGTAGATAGATAGGGGTTTTAGGGGTTGGGCTTGGTCTTTTATAAAGGATATATTTATGGAATGGAAACTCGGTGAGTAAATCAGGAGTCGAATGTTTTTTATCAAGTAAGGAGGTCATGCATCATATGTAAGCCAAGTAGGCACTTACAAACAAAGGATAATATTTATCTGAAATAGGAGCTAGTGGGGCCTAAATATCTATATTCTTTATAATCGATTCAAAGCTACTATCATTTAGAAATATAGGATTTATATTACGACTAAGGAATATATAAAATAATCTTTAATTCCTGTATATGAGCCCCTTTTTAAACCCTCAAAGATTCAAGACCTCCTCCGCCTCCCCTGTCTATAAACTTAACTACGCTACCTACTAATCGATATATACGGAGGAGCCTTTCAAAAGTATCCAGGCACCCCTTCC
>AJFL01000231.1:0-28996 GCA_000467735.1 Rhytidhysteron rufulum CBS 306.38
GCAATATCTGATCCTTACATTTGGCTCCTAAGGTCACTGGTTAATTATACATCGTGGTGAATAATGTAGCAAGGTATTGCTGACCTAAAGTAAGCCTCGATTGGTTCCAAAAGAGAATGGACGTTGCATGTATTAAGAGCGACTTCAAACTACTAGGTGTCTAGCTACTCAAGTATTTTTAACACCTATAGGCCTGATAGAGTAATGAAAGGAAAAGAAGGTAATAGTTGTTTAGTGACGTAGCCTAGTGCTCTCTCTTATCCTGAGCCAATCCCCCTACCATCAAGGGACTCTGCAGAAGACTCTCCCACTCATGAACCATGTTTGTATTTTCCACACCTGCGATCACTGCATCATGTCCTCTGGGGTAGAGCTCCTTCTCATACTTGACGACCGCCTTCCCAAGCTCCGTTCTTGTATGCTCTTTCATCTGTCTCACATACTGCAGAAGGGAAGCAGCATCTGAAACGGCATTGTTGAGTCCTTGGCCTCTGTCTATGCACGCAATGTCAGCAGCTGTTTATTCATAAAATTACCTTGTTGATGTGATGGGATAGGCGGGACTAACGGAACGTCATTGGATGAGCCGCATCTCCAATCAACGTAATCCTCCCACCCTGATTATCCCATGGTTTTGTGGGCCAATAGGTCAACCTATTATGCCAGACAGGCGCCCCATCAGGGAAACCATCAAATACGTCTCGAAATGGCGAGCCAAATTTCTTCCCTTTCTCCCTCATATCGACCAGGATATCAGAGCCTTGGAGATTGGTGAATGTCGGCGAATTCCACGTGACAATGAACATAAATGTCCATTTCGTCGGATCATCTCCCGTAGAATCATGGACTTTGCAATACTGGTCAGGCTCCAGCGCATTTATAAGGATGATATCCACTTACTGCTTGCCCAGAAAAAAGTGCCGTTTGGATGGACTGCAATACAATATCTTGGATGCAATTCTCGCAGTGCCAGCGCCGCATCCCTATCCACAGTTGTCAAAGAAAATGAACCAACCATCTCAGAGTCGAGAAGCTGGGCTTCGTTTTTCCCAACCAGGAACTCTCTTGTTGGAGAACGGGCTCCTTCGGCTCCGATCAAGAGATCTCCTGTTTCTTGCGTCCCATCCTGGAAAGTCACCGTAACTGTATCGTCATCATTCTTGATACTTGAAAGGCATTTTCCCCACTATACATTTCGTGAGCAAGGTATGCATTGTTGGGAAGAGTGAAACGAACACGGGTATCGACATCTTTTCCCAGTAGCTCAAGTAAGTTCCTTCGTCGAAGTCGCATACTTAATGGTGCGGGGAGGTTCTTCATCAGGCAACCGGTTTCTCCATTGTAGACCGGTAGGACACTTTCGTCGCTGGGGACGTGCGAAGGACTTATGATTTCCCATGTTATTCATGCTGGATCGGAAAGAGTTCAAAAAGGTAAAACGTTACTCGGTTTGCACGGATTGGATAGCCGCTCTGAGTTCGGGGGTAAGGCATTCATCAAGACGAGATTGAGCCCAATAGATTCCGAAGTTCCAATCGCGGGGTCTATGCGTGAGACTGGGGTCTTGCTCGAAGACAGTGCATGCGATATTTTCCTAGTATTTTGGTTAGTTCGGTGGGGTTGAAGTAACATTTAATATGAATAAGCGCCTACCCTTTGAAGTACATGAGCGGTAAGTAGTCCGGCGGGTCCTTGTGCACTAAGTCAAATACAATACCTATGGGCTATTCATTTCTCGCTTACCCGCTCCAATAATCAACACCCGAAGAGGTTTCTTCTCCGAGCTCATGGTGTAGGTCGATGGAATTGAGTTCAATGGCATTGATTGAACGAAAAATGCAAAAGAAAGGAAGAAAAAAAGGGAGGAAGAAGGGATGGAGACATGAAGTAAGGAGTAGCTTGAATGTTCATCGACAGCGACCCCGCAGTTGTGAAACCTAGGATGTGTAGATCGGCGATCGTACCCATCACGAGAGCAACACGTCACATGAATAAGCAAGTGAGGTAGATAAGCTTGAAATATGCAGAAAATATTGATTTCGGACAGGGCAGAGCCCTTCCTAAACTACTTTCATGTTGAATCATGTTGACCGAATGCCGTGAACCCCGATTTGAAAGCCATTTCACATGACCATTAGGTAAAGACCTATGCTTGTATACCATATTTGGATCTTCACTGTACCTGCTTTCTTCACCATCACTCTTTCTCACTAGCAGCACTTTTTTCGACGGAGGCGGACTTGTCGTTGATAGATCCTTCGCCAGTCGAATGCTTGGTACATTCTGCATCATTTGTACCAAAGCCGGAAGCGGGTTTAGAACGCTTCTTATCCAATTTGACAAGTGACAATCCGAATCCCAAGAATGGACCAACTTCATCACCTTCGGTAAAGCTGATGGCTGAAATTTCAATAGGCTTCAAGCTGGACGTAAGAGTGCTATTAATGAAGTACAAATGAATAGCTGGAACGTTCCCCTCGAAGAATTCATCCTCTGTCAACATTGTGACCTCTTTCCAATCAAAAGTAATCTTCCTCGCTTCCTGATTCATTTCAAGCTCCGTGTTTTTGTTCGTTAACGCAGTAGTACCAATCGGTTTGGCTTTCGTCGCGTCGTAGAGGCCGCGCCAGAATTCTGCAGAGATTGCGCTATCTGGGCGATTCAACTTTGTCTCGAGACCATAATAATTTAGGTCATCCTTGTAAGTGAAAAGACGATTGTCCTCCGAAGCCGAGTCCCATTTCATCACGACTAGGTTGCTGAAGAATGGGGAAAAGACAAAGGGTTTCGTACGAAACTAGTTTATGACGAGCGACTCTGTAACTTGTTTGAAGACTTTGGCCTTTTCCTCATTACGGCCGAAATCGCCATCATTTAAAACTCAGGCCCAATCAGCAAATAAGGTTTTGAAGGACATCTTCGTTATGCGGTGGATGTGTCTAGATAAGTTGGTGAGTGAGACGGCGGTAATGAAGTGGTGGCTAGACCTACTCAGATACTGCGCTTCAAAGCGAGCACGGAACCGTGTCCTTGAAAGGAGCAGACAGCTGGCTTTGGATATCAGAATTTTTTGTTGAGTGCAAGGTAAGGTGTTGAGGTTGGTGTTAGAGTGTAAATGAAGTTCGTTAGAAAGTTGTTGATAATTGTCACCAGAGCCCAACGCTAGCCGTAATGGGTTAGTGCTACCTAAACCGGATCTGACCCAACCAGAGGTAAATTAGCGCAGAGTTTGTAGACTGTAAAACTTCTTTCACTACTTCATCATCATAACATGGACGCAGTCATTGAATGGGAACAATGAGACCCGTTCCAGGATAAGCATCCACATAGCTACACTTGGAAAAATCGCATCATTTCCTTTTCCTCGCTCGTGAAAGTGACATCTGGAAGCTATGTGTATCATCCGGGTTTCATGATGGTGAAAATATGCGATTCAAGAATCCTATGTGGATCTCAAAATGAACAATGTTGAATAAGGGTGTGATGTTAATGAATCCGATATGTCTTTTGAAGCTAATTCCAGAAGGTATAATCTTTAATATCACGGCCAGTTGCAAAGTCATCTCGATTGATCGACTAAAATGCAATACCAAGCAATCGTTGCTTGCTATGGTTGAACCAGATTGAACGCAAAGATTTACCATCAGCGTACATCAAAGTTTCGGGCGAAGATGTAGCTGCCTTAGCCACCCAATAACAACTGCACATTCTTCGCCTATTGATATGGCTCATATCTAAAGGGATAAGAAGACATCAATTCACTCTGCATCAAGCGACGGGTTATATGGCCGTCGGCAATGCCGAAAGGCTAGCTCAAAATACCAACAACCGGCAGAGAAAGCAGGGGTTTGAAAACAGTTCTGTAAGAGAGAAGTCTCATTGGTCGCCAAACTTTAAGGCCACCACTTTTGGGGGCTGGATATGTCGTTCTACACGGGTAGCGATTGCATAATGCTATGCAAATGGATCCTTCAGTGACCATTTCTCTTCCCGGCCAGAGTGGGCAAGTTTGAAAAAAGATCCGGAATATTTCTCGAGAGGCCCGAAAGTAAGTGTTTGTACCTATAAAATGTCTATTCTTACGTTGTACAAGCCTCTCCATGTGCAAAGTAGGTGGATTTATGCCCATTAGTATGCATGTTACTATGGATGGAAACAACACTTAGCTTCTCTGGACCCCTACTAGCTAACCCACTACACGTAAACCAATTGGTTAGTTAATCGTTTGGCCCCAACTTGCGATCATTGGTATAGGACGATTTTTTGCTACTTAGGCACGGAGTACTTACATACATGTACGTTTCCCATCGACCATTTCATTTGGATTCGAAATCATTCTGCGTTCTAGGTTGTGTCTCAAGCCATAGAAGTTGCAGGCCATGCTGTGGCGGAGGCTGAACAGTGCCCAACTGGCCATCCACCGTCTGGCCTATCATCTTCTATGGAGAAGAATCGGCATCTACTCCACTCTGTCCCTTGTTCTCGGTACGATTCTCCTCCTGCTCGCTATTCTTAGCTTGGCATACATTTGGTTTGCCGACGGTCACCAGCACGCATGGCATCTCATGGTTGAACATACCTGGATCACCAAGGCCGCCACGCTCATCGCACTTGTTATTCGCTTCATCGTGTCAACGCAAGCGGCTATCGCGACATCCATGATAGCTTCAGTCCTTTTGGAGAACCACACTCAGTTGACTGAGGTTGCTCGCGTATCTATCATGCGATACACGAACGCGGGCCCAATCTGTGCGCTCTTTCCCGTCCTCCGAACGACACGCCAATTTCCTTTAATGGCGACCGCAACCGCAGCTCCCGTCTTCTCCGCCTTTGTCTTGCAATTCACATCGATTCTTATGGCAGACCTTGCTATCGCGCCGGCATTGAACGTGAACCAAACAGCCCTCCTCCAAGTCCTTCTTGGTAGGGATATTTACGAGCAGATGCAGAGATCGCAAACTCGACGACACTGGTCTTTTCCATTTACGAGTTCTCCGTCCTTTGCTGAGTCCAGTAACCGAACGTTTTCGCAGTCCTCAGAAACCATCATTGACACGGGAGTGACGATTCGTGGGTTTTTACCCCTCCCATCATCAGAGATGAGGACCAGCTTGGAGCAGTACATCGGCTACAGCACACTATTGGATATGCGAGTGGCATGTATTCGACCAGTTCTTGAAAACATCACTTTCGCATGGCAGAACTCTACATACCAGAGGAGAGTTCTAACCGGACAAGTAACCCCAAGCTCAAGCGTTCCTCTACTTTCCCGACCGCTTTCAAACTTCACCTTGCCTTTTAAATGTACGTCTGCGCAGTTCCGAGACGAGAGTGACGTAGGGTTTGGCAGTCCTTCATTCACCATATGTCCTCTGAACGAATTCAGAGGTGCATATTCCTATAACGTGGGGTTGAAGTCCCCTTTGGTGAGCAATTACACAACAGGCGTAGCTTACATTCTCTTTGATCATACGAATGTTACGAGCGATCTTGGTGGCGACTGGACGGCCGTCCCAGATGGGGTTTGGGCGCGCATTGTTTCGAGTAATAGTAATAAGAATATGGAATCGACTCCTCACATCACAATGTGCTTTGAACACCGGTAAGCATTCTCTAGTTCGTTTGTACCTCACCGCTCGCACGTACTAATGAAGCTGAAGTCGTTACGAAAACAACACCCACCTAATTCCAGCACACGGCTCGAAAGGCCGAGTGGAATCCAAATCGACATCAATTTGCAGAACAAGACTCGGAATTCATTCGATACCACGGCAGTTCGTCGACAGCTTAGTGTCACCCAGGAAAGCCTCTCATACGACGAACGAGGAATACTGGATTTAGATGTCAAAGTTAAGGATAACACAATAATATTCCCAACATCCGATAACGAAGGAACCATCCTTCCATTAAACAAGACGTCAACAGGGGTACTCAACAGCGCACTTGGCTTCACAGATTTCATAGCCATCTGCTCAAACTGTCTTTTGGATGACTACGAGAGAGAGAATAACGCCGGTGCACGATTGAAAGCGATCTTCATGGATACATTAGAAGAAACGGGGAATCTGGCTTTGGTACTGCAAGCGATCTTCAGTGGGACCACAAGTCTCACATACGACGACCTGTACTCATATTTCAATACGCCAAGTAACGCCACCATGACCTTTATGATGAGCGCTCACATCCCGATACATTAGAGGTTTCATAGCTATTGTTGCTTTGGTTTCTCTTCATGTCATTCTCATACTCCTCAGAACCACCATCTTCGCCCTTCAAACCCGACATACGCTATTAAACAATGCATGGCAGGTTTTCACGCAGGCATCGGAGATCGTCAATGATGGGATTGTTGGTCAGTCAACTATGGCTACGGGTCGGGATGTTGATAAGAGCTTCAAGGTGAATAAGCGGAAAAAGGAAGCTTGGGTTTTGGGGCGGGTTGACGGGACTGGTGATGGCGAAGAGGATGATGGGAGGATTGGGCTTGTAAGGAAGAGGTTGACTGTTTCTATTGGGACAACGTATTCTTCGTCTGTTTCTGTAGAGCATAGGATGAAGGACTCATCACAAGCCCTCATGTCTATTGTCGAGAAGAAGTAGTCGTTTGTATTGAAATACCCAATATTGGTAGTAGGTGACCGACTTTTATTAATAGTTCTCAATCATGATTCAACGCATCCTTCACATTATCATGAAAAACACACTTAACCTTCCGCCGCCACGTCCCACCGTCCTCTTTCCAATCCGAATTCTTATCCAGAACTTCACAGAAATTCATCCCAAAGAATTTCGTACCGAAGTCAGTTTTACCCGCATACCAAGGCGCATCGTAGGTCATTTCAGGATGATCAATTTCGGCAAGTGTGAAATGGATCTTACTCCTATCCTTATTCTCTGGTTCATCAACCGTGATATGAATAAGGAACTTCGCTCCAGCAACATCGCTATATGTGGAGGGACCTTCGAGCTTCACATTCTCGTTCCATGGGTCGGCCAAGAGCTCCCATTCGATTTTGGATGCGCCGGGTTTAATCTCTTGCGTGATGACGAGACCGTAGGTATTCCAGAAACCTGGGAGTTGTGGGTTTGGTACTAGATTCGCTCTCTTTTCTACCTGATAACTGGCTTCTCCGCATTCAGTGGGGATGGAACCGGCTTTGCTTGCACCTGTGTTCGATACGCCTGGATAAAGTTAGAAACAAGGTGCTTTACTCCGGAAGCGTGAATCGCTTACATCCATCGTAGTGCAAAATTTTGTTGAAGACCACCTTGCACTTTATTGGACATTTGTCACCCTGATCCTCCCAGTGTAATTTCCACAGCAGGTAATCTTTATCCAGGTTCTCCCAATTCCAAGTGTTTCGTTTCGCCAACCCACGTTGCTTTAGCCTTCTGAGTTCGTGGTGGTCTCTGCAAGCACCATCCACAGCGCTATCATGATTGGTTAGCAATACGTTATCATATGCACTGGATGGTAGAACGTACTCGCTGAAACGGTGTGTGTTCATGTCAACCTTGTTTCCCTGATCACACTCTGGGTTTTTGACCGAGTCTTCCAAAGCTTGAAGCCACTTCTCCAATTCGTCAAAGAAGCCTGGCTCCTCGTCATGTGTGATTGGAACAAGGACTTCCTCGCAAAAACAACCCTTTGTCTCTTTCTACATTCCCTGTTAGCATGAAAGAACCCAATGCCCTTCACTTGATATTAGGAATGAACTTACCACTGTACAAAATCCGGTTTGAATCTCCGTACCTCCTTCAAATATAGGGAAAAATGGTCCAACTTTCGCCGTGCCTTTACAATTATCATCAAGACAAACAAGATCTCTGATACATTCCGCATCCTTCGTCTTAACCTTCTTAAGAATATCCTGCGCCATCCGAATATTCAATAAAGTAAGCTCGGTTTCAAGATTAATCACAGCAGCCTGTAAGACAATCTGCGCCACAATCCCCGTCATCATAAGAAATTGATCCATCCTCCCAGGTTCCGGATTCTCGTTTCCGAAGGCCTGCCGGACTACTGCAACAACCATGGGGATTCCATCAACATTGATATTTGGAACGGCTGCACCATCTGCATTGCCTCCGGGGTTCATGGGGTTTTGCATATCCGCGGGGATTAGTTGTTGGAGAGCGTCATTCGTAGCTTAGAGTGTCGTTCGTGCGAGGCCGAAAAGAGCCTCCTCGCATTCCGGGGTGAGTTGATCGGTCGGTGGGACTCGCTTTTGGAGGTTGGAGAGATCCCGCTTTACTTCGCGTCTCGTATTGCATGTATTCTTGACGGAATGAAGACCCATTATGCCGAGGAAGTCTTTGAGATGTTGTTCGGTTGTTTGATGAATGTGAATGAGAATGTCGCCTTGCTTGTTATCACCGTCGTCCTGTTGGACTTCTTCGACGCTGACGGTATCTTGGGGACTTCAAATTCCGTTAGCATCAAGAACCTATAATGATACCATCGACTTACTTTGGAGTTGGCTCTGGGGCCGGAGTGACTGTTACAGTGGCTATGATGTCATTGTTCTCACCAGTAGCGATGGCGATGATAGAAGTATTAGTCATGGAGTAAATCTGATCCAAGACGCCATCTTCATGTCCATCAAAGTTGACTTCCGATTGTGCAATCTGCGATACCCCTATTCCAAGAGCTGCAGCTCCCAGTCCAGCTACAATCGCTGCGGTCGCTGCTTGTACGATCTCAGCTATGGTTGCTGCCGCGATGACGAACGGTACGAAACGTTTTATGTGCTCGGAGATTGCTATCATGGAATAGCTTCGTGATTTCTTCGCCACAACCATCGAGTTTCTTTGCATCTTTGCACTTGTTCTTTATCACCTTCTCGATGTCTTTGACCATGTCGGGTCCAAAGGCAATGCGTAATCCTCCCTCTGGTATCGTGTCGTGAAAGCCGGCGGGGTCTATGACGACCTCTCGCTTTTGGGGTGAAGACGATCCTTGCACATCCTCCTGAGGATTATGGTTAGTTTTGAGCTGGAACTGGGGTGCCTTGAGCCTACATCTCGTACGGTGTATTGCGAGAGTTCGCCGAGTGAGAGTGTCGGGATAGGGTTATCTTCCCTTGGTGTGATGGTTGGTTGAACGGCTGCGGTGGTAATTGATGATGTGAAGGAAGCAGCAGAAGCGCAATAAAATAACCCAGTTAGGAAGAGTGAGTGTATGATAAGTCGTACCATTGCGAAAGTTAATGATTAGTGGACTGGACGGAATTATTGATATCCCTAAGCTGATATGTTAAATGGCAACTCGTATGTATCACCGAGCTATTCTCTGTCCTTTCTGGAAAACTCACACGATGGATCTGGGGATTTAATCCTGTAAGGATGGAGGCATCAAAGCTACTTTGAGGCGAGGTGGGGATGCGGGCAGTTCAAATTTGCCAGGTAAGCGTCAGTATATTTATAGCTTTACATTTACCATGCATGAGGACAGGTATTAATTTTCAAGAACCAATTGCAAATTAATGCAAGCGCCCAGAAAATGTTGGTGTTGCGAATAGAAGAAATGGGATTGCGGCACAACGTTTGAGCTTTGCATCGCCACTGAGCTATAATTCCAACGCTATCCAATTACATGTAACGTCTTCGTACGCGTGGCATAATTGGTCCGAGGCAATTCCAGGGTGTTTGGCACGATTTGAGGCGTGGTATGGGGCACTAAGCTTGAAGAGTTGAGGACATAGATTTGCCTGCGGTAAACATTGCCCATGATCTCAGGGGGATCCAACGCTTCCTATTCTGGAGGAAGAATACTATTTTCAACAAACAATGGTAACAATGCTCTGCCATTTCCAAAATTCTGTACAGGCCAGTTCCGATTTATGGGGTTATCTGTACAGATCATCAGTCTAGAATGCAGGCACGATAAATACGGGCATGTCTCATTATAATGACTGTGTGTTTTTGTCAATCTCTATACCAATGATTTTCGTTCATCCCTACAAGACCTTTTTATATACTGTATGCACCACTGCACTAGTCACGAATGCCTACAAAATCGACGAATCATGTGTGAAGAAAGGAATTAGTCAGCAGTTCTCTCCGAACTTTCAGAATCAAGAAAGGAAGCTAACAATACTAGGCACATAAATTGAAGATGCGCTTCAGTCAGCTTTCCGAATGGCACAGGCTGGCGTCGATGCACTTCAACCTGCAAAGGATACGACACCCTTGTACAGGGATGTTCCACCGCGTGCATCAGAGCTTCAGAATCTCATCAAGAATTTATTTGCGCATGACGATGTCATAAATGAGAGATAGCCCGAGGTATCAAAGCCTAGTAATTATAACTACAAGCAAACTATGAGAAACCTCAAGCTGCACAGGGTTTGCCGTAAGCAATTCTCACGTAACGTCACGATCATAACTGAACTTTGGGGTAGAGTCACTGAATGGTATCCTGACGAATATCCGAGATCCTGGTCCTACAGACCATCCGAATCACATGGATGCGGTTAGTCTTTAGAAGCATCAGTTGACGGTCAACCTAATGGGATGAGATGAAATCTAGATATTTTATTGCGATGGCGACCGGTTCACGTACAGACTAGGAGGGTCAAGATTGGCATGGGCAATAGATAAAAGTAAGCTTGGAAAGCCTCAAGGAGTCATACGGTCCACTAACGAAGAACAGATTCTAGCGTCAAATACAAATGGACTGAAGAATCTTGCCTAGGAGTAACGACCACAACCTTGGCGGAGACGTTTACAAGTAGGAGGAATCCGGATGGTGAGAACCAGGTTAGCACGATTCAATTATGCGCACCACTCATCAAATATGCGAAAGATGGAAAAAAGCAGTTGGTTGACAACTTGGAAGTCGGTAGAGTCCCTAGCAAGCTTAAGGATTGGGCGAAAGAAAAGATGGACTGGAGACAAGTTGGTAAGTATCATTGGTACATTGCAAAACCTGTCGAAAGCTAACCACAATGTTTACATAGATGTCTTCAAAAGGCTAGATGTCACACTCCTCCATGAAATGACCCATACCAAAGGCGGCATGGACCTGGATGACGTCAAAGTACCCTTTTTCCTCGGGGTAAAGATTGCGGCATATGGCTAGGCGGATCACTTCCTTCCGGGGGCGGCGGACAGGAGTGCCGATAGTGTTGCATTTTTTGCTCTCGGTGAGTGATTTCTAAGAAAGTATCATTGTCAGTCCGAATCTAACATACGTAGGTTGCTGGTTGATGTCAGACCCAAAAAACCCGCTATACATCACAGACGATGGAAGAATTGAACCGATGCCTAATAGGAAACCGATTGACTGGACACTTAATAGCTGGACACGTCGGTGGCTGCAAGCAACCGGCACTGTTGCAACGTCATCTGAGCGATTTTCCAGTAAGGGAACTACAAAGGGAGGCGATGACATGGTAACAACATGATGTTTCAATTTGGTCTTTGTGTGGCGCCTTGACGGTTATACTCTAATGACTACATATGTGTAATAAATGGATGTGGGATATCTGTAGCATCATGGAGGTTTTCATTTTTAAGAAACACCTCCTCTTTAAATGGACGCTGTTGGGATTTCGTCATAAAGTTCACTAAGCCTAAGAGCTTCCATACTTCATCAGGAACATCAACATCCAACTCCACCTCTATGACATGCGCACGGACATCTTTGAGAGGAGCGAGAATGGGAACGAGTATATCGTTCTTGTACATGTCGAACGGGAATCCAAATTCGCGGTCTTGGACCAGAATGTCAAATCTAAAGGACTCAAGCGCCCGGAGCTCTTTCAGAAGAGCACATGTTATCTCCCAGTTCGGGAGGCTCTCCGGTGGAGATATTTGGATGATGGGTTGTTCGCCCTTGTGGAGTGGCATATATGTTGTTGAGATATGTATATGACGGAGGGCTGCCCATTGAATCGCTGGTATAGACTCCCGTAAGGCTGTCAAGCTCACCCCGCCACGAAAATGGAAAACATTATCTCTGTATGATATTTCAAGTGCCTCCGAGTATCTGGTGTATGTTCAGTTGGTTATAGAGACAGGATTTCAAGGGGAAACGAACACCAGTTGACAGGTAAGCAAAAAAGCTATGAGTTTATCTTCGGTCTCAGTACGAGGCCTCATGTTAAATGCTGTGTATTTTCCCGGGACTACTATGATTTCTTCTCCAAAGCACTTGTGTTGCCACGTTGGAAAGAGCGAATCCATGTCGATACACCGAAAATGAGCCACGGATCGCATTTTGCGATGAGGCTCATTCCAACAAATATGCAGGTAATCCCTCCGGATGGGCGAGGGTCGCTTGAAAAATCATAACTCTAAGCTCTGCGCTAAGTTTCCCGTACAATGGGAACTGCAACTGAGGATTCATCGGTGGCGGCGTAAATGTGTCCTGAAGTGGCCAACCGGCAGCCTTGCGCCATTTCCGTGGCGACGAATTCGACTGTGGCGAGATTGATTTTTCTGACACGGGGAACTTGTTCCGAAGCTTTTGGAGGACAGATGGCATGTTGAGTTTGGGTTGTGATAAACAAATTGAAATAAAATGTTGGATGGCGCAGCGAGAGGCGAGGAGTAATCTATATCTCAAACCCTGCGATGGATGAAGGAAGAGGCTGGGAACTGTGCCACATGCACGTGACCTTTCGTGCGCCTTTTGCCCCGCATTTCTGGGGTGAAAATTTCGATGCTGACACTTACCAGAGCGAGAAATCCCCATTCAGAATTTGAAGGTATCACCATCTCCCTACATCATGGGTGAGTTCAGATCGATGTACCAACGATGTATTATTATTATAAATCACAAATACTAATGAAATGAATTTTCTAGCGTTCGGAATTCGTCACTGAAAACGACTCGAAAGCCAATGTCACCCACCCCCAATCCCCCCCCTTGAATATAATAAGTCACAGTCCACCTTTGTCATGTTATCCCAAGCTCTCTATCCACCTTGTTCCCATCTTTTCGACGTACTTCCCAGAAACTATGGTGGAACTCTCCACCATCATCGAGAGCAACACTCGCTTTTCCAAGGAGCTCCATGAAGGTCAAGTCTGCATTTTCGCGGGAGCTACGGCAGGGATCGGATTCGCAACACTAAAAAGACTAGCAGCCATGCTTCATTCGTCAACCTTTTATATTTTTGGCAGATCACTAGCGCGTCATGCCGACAAACTCGACCAACTAAAGAGGATCGGACCCAGTTCCAAGTTTATCTTTATCGAAACCCAAGTATCGTTAATATTAGATATTGATATTGTATGTCGCCAGATAGTTGCCTCAGAGAAGAAAGTAGATTACCTATGTATGACTCCTGGTGGAATTCCATTCAAAGGAGCGGTTTGTAAGCCAAAGGTTATCTATCCACTGGGTTTCACCAGCTAACGTGCAGCGTAGATACGAAAGAAAGTCTCGAGACATGCTATGCCGTCTCGTACTATTCTCGTCTACGCATCGTGTCTAACCTCCTTCCCCTCCTTCGGCGCTCTCTCCACCCTCACGTCCTCTCCATACTAAATGGATCGAAAGAAAAACGCATCGATGAGGAAGATATAGGTCTCAAGAATCACTGGAGTATGATGGCTGTGATCAATCACAGCACCCTACTCACCAGCCTTGCCTTTGACTATCTTTCAGCGAATGATAGCCACCAAAACATTACTTTCCTCCACGTCACACCGGGACTCGTACACACAAGAACACCACGCACAAAACTTTCAATCAAGGAAAACGGATTGCTGTGGTGGGCTCTCCTGTCTGTGTTGCAGGTAGTGTTTGGCTGGATTATTCGATATGTTGGAATGAGAGTGGAAGAGTCGGGTGAGAGGCATGCTTATCATTTGACGAGCGAGAGGTATAGACCTGGGTCTTGGAGGCTCGATCGGAATAGCGAGGTTGTGCCTGACAATGATGTACTGGTTCAGTATCGTGAACGTGGGTGGATGGAGAAGGCTTGGGAGCATACGGTGCCTGTGTGGGAGAAAGCTTTGAATACTGGGGCTGAATCTTGATATTAAGTATTAAGTGCTTTGGATGTTGGTGATGCTATGTTTTTATAGGGTTCAAACTAAAAGCTCACGCTTTTACAGTAGATGGTTCACTCCCTCGAAAATGTACATATAGCCAACTTCGAGGAAACCTTTTGAAATAGTTTTAGTGTCGATACTTGGATAATTCTTGATTACGTAGACTCTATACCTACCAAAATCTAGACCCAAAAGCTTCACTGGCGGTGAATGTATTTCCCAGTATCGATAAGCTAGATAGCTGACAAAATGTGGGTCATCCTCAGCGGCCCGATAAAATGGGGCATCTCCCGGCTTGGCGAAACAAGTTACCCTTTTAAGAGTTCGGCCCCTGATACTCACTAGTCATACAAAGAATAGTTCGACCGAGTCATCCCAACACAAAATCCCCACACAGCTAAGACACACAAACCCAGTGCCATTCCCACTCCCATTCCACCACCCAACCCAACCATGCGGAACAAGCAATCTACCGTCTGCCACACATGCCGAGCCCACAAATTAGCTGTAAGTGACTAGTTCATCTATACTAGGCTGGTTCCTCTTCACTGACCACGCTTGGATATATAGTGCGATGGGAGACGTCCAAGTTGTTCGCAGTGCCTTCTTATTGGTCGGCAGTGCCAAGGGTATCAACTTGACTTGGTCTTTGTTCCTCATACGTGGCCGAAGAGGAAGAGAGCGCGAAAGGCTGTTTTTGCTGGAAATATCGTGGATATAACTATCGCCAAGGCACAGGTGCAAAAGACACGAGAATGCGCGATTCCTAAATCGTTGGATTCGACCATCAACGATGTTACTGCCGTGATCTTTGACTGCTTCCTTCCGAGAGATGAGGATGCATTGTCTATGCTGGATCTCAACGCGACTTCGGTCTGGGCCGCTTGGGTGAAACTGCTTCCCCGGTTGGTGGATGGAGCTCGTCCCGGCGATCTTATTTATTGCGCTGTTAGGTCGTTTGGGGCGGCGATTCTTGGCATTAAAGACACGGGGCAGACCTCGAGTTGGCATCGAATGGAGGCGTACAATTCCAGTGTACAGCAGTTGAGAAATGTTGTGTTAGCTCCGACGTCGCTGAATATTAGGACTGCAGCTGCCGTTTTGTGCTTGGCTATGGTTGAGGTATGTATTCACAACCTCGTAGTGATGACGATATCTGCTCACGACATACGACGCGTAGTTGATGTTTCCAACGGTCCATGATGGCTTTCTATCTCATCTTGAAGGTTTCAACGCATTGATAGAGTCGCATCCTCCCGAGACATTTACATCCGGGATCCTTCACGCTATTTTCGTCACCGGCCGACCGATGCTTGTAAGTCGCAGCGATGTGGGTCTTAGAGAAAACCTTATCTGACGAAACCTTTAGCTCTTCCTAGCGCTACATAGACGCAAAGAAAGCTTCCTTGCCCAGGAAAAGTGGAAAACGGTTCCCTTCAGCCAACACGCCCCTTCGGAGATGCAGAACCTCATATCCGACATGTCCGACCTTCCATCTATCCTCGAACAAGCCGATATTTTGCAGGATCAGGACGATGATGTAGCTATCGCCGGGGCAGAAAAGGCGAGATCGGGGTTTTTGAAAGCCCTGAAAAGCCTTTCCGAATTAAAAGATCGACTGCATAAAGCGACCGGTTATCAATACCACTTCAAACAAGGCACCACCGAACCCAGCCTCTGGTTCCCAAACCTCCTAACAGCAAACCTCCACATGCACATCTGGGCCTTCGAAATCATCTGCCATGTCGAGCACGAAAAAGCGACATTCATCCTCCCCGACGATGGACGAGAAGCGCGACGAGCCCTAGTATCCGACATCGCAGCGCGTGTCTGCAAAAGCATCGGCTACATGGTTCAAGACGAGATGCGTTTATACGGCCCACTATCCGCCATGTTCCCACTTAAATGCGCACACGACGCCTTGTTGAAAGATGGCTTGCGGAGTCCGGAGCAGACGATGCGATCGAGGAAGTTCTTGAGGGATATTGGGCAGAGGGGGATTTGTACTAGTATTAGGTTTCCGGCGGGGTGTGCTGATATAGCGACATGTACGTATGGGCGTGTAATTTAGGTGAGGGAAGGAGAAAAATTATGCCATTCTAGAATCGCATGCATGATTCATTGGTGAAGTATACTAACCTATTCCGGTTCAATGATTCGCCAAGAATTGGACTAAGCCTTGTTTAGGGCGTAAGGCGCATTGATAGCTGTTTTCCTATCGATTGGCATGTCTGTAGAGTTAGTCAGACGCGGCTTACCTGTGAAGTGGATACCAAACCCCACCATCAAAAATCTCCACTACATTTGGGCGTATGAGAGCACGGCGTTGAAGTTTCCACTATTTCAAACCGGGTATCAAACGGCAAGAATCCACTTTTTACCCTTGTTCGGGGAGGAACATGCTTAGCGGATGGAGACGGTAGTTTCGTAATCAAGGATATAGGTGAATGGAAATAAGAATTTGTCCCCGGTTTTTAAGAGGTATATATATCATAAGCCCGCGATATTCCCCTTCACTTTATCCCTAATCATCCACCACAAAGACCCCAGCCTCCTCCAACGATGCAGTCATACTTCCAATACCAAAGGGCAGCAAAGGCTGCCCGCAAATTGGCAGATACCGAGAGCTCTGGCCAATCCACACCCAAAAGCATCACCCGGTCAGTAGGTTCCATTACCCATGCAAGCTTCCAAAGGAGAGATACTGATTTGGGACAGGGAAATCAAGTGAATACAGCCGACCACGACCACGAAAAACCCAACACCGAGGACGCTTCACCCGTCGAACGTATCATGGTTGGTTGGGACCAGAATGATCCTCTCTGCCCACGGAATTTCAGTATTCCAAAACGTATCCTTTCCATGTTCACTGTCACAATGCTTGCCTTTGTGGTGACAGGCGCGTCTTCAATTAATGCTGCAGTGATACCGCAGATCTGCGAGGCATTTAGTGTTAGTGAAGTTGTCGCAGCCGCTACCATAGGTACGTCATGATCACTGCGCGAATCCCAAGGCCTCGAACACCAATTCCCTAACATCAGCATTTAGGGCTCTACCTCCTAGGCTTCGCAGCCGGCTCCCTATTCTCCGGGCCCCTCTCCGAACTCCTAGGCCGCAACGCCGTCTACACCATCTCTCTCCTCTTCTTCATGTGTTTCATGCTCGGCGCCGCCCTATCACCCAACATCGGCTCCCTCCTCACCTTCAACTTCCTCGCCGGCGCATTCGGTTCCCCGCCCCTAACCTGCGCCGGAGGCACCATCGCAGATCTCTGGTCACCGCTCGCAAAGACAATCGTCTTCCCCACCTATGCGATCATCTCCTTCGGCGGTCCATGTCTCGCCCCGGTGATTGCGTCTGCGATAGGGGAAAGCGGGTTATCGTGGCGATGGCCTAGTTGGATTATTTTGATTGCATCTGGGGCGGTCTTTGTGCTGCTGCTGTTCTTTCAGCCGGAGACTTATCATCCGATTTTGTTGAAGTGGAAGGCGTTTCATTTGAGAGAGGCGACGGGTGATAAGAGATATACTTCTCCGATGGATCTCCAACACATCTCCTTCACAACCCGCACCTTCAGCGCTCTAAAACGGCAACTCACCATGTCCATCCACGAGCCCATCATTGCCTTATTCGCACTCTACCTCACAATCATCTACATCGTTCTCTTCAGCTTTTTCGATGGCTACACCACGCTCTTTACTGAAGTCCATGGGATCTCACAAACCCTGACGAACGTCATCTGGGTAGCGATGTTCGCTGGGTTCCTCATAAGCGGGTTCTTCGTCCCGCTGGTGTATAAATGGACGAAAAGGGAATTTGAAGCTGTGGCAGCGAGACAGGCCGAGGGTGTTACGGAGGCGCATACGAGACCGGAGAATAGGCTTTGGTTTGCGATGATTGGGGCGCCTTTTATTCCTGTTGCGTTGTTGTGGATGGGGTGGACTAGTTATGTAAGTTGTACTCACACTCATACCTTCATCTTCCGAGAGTGAATATCCGCTAACTCTAACACTTCATGCAGTCCTCGATCAGCGTCTGGTCTCCCATCCTAGCAACCACGGCTTTCGGTTTCGGTCTACTAATGGTCTTCATGAGCTCTTACATGTACCTGATCGATGCCTATGATATCTATGCTGCATCTGCTCTTGGCTTTGCCACAGTTACGCGGTATGTTGCTGCGGGTGTGATGGCTATCGTTGGTGTCCCTTTCTATCATAATATGGGTCCCCATTGGACACTTACGATTTTGGGGTGTATCAGTGCGCTTATGGTGCCTGTTCCTTTTGTGTTCTATCGGTATGGACCTACGATTCGTGGGTGGAGTAAGTTTGCTGTGAGGGCCAAAGTGGAGATTTAGATGGTCGGGAGTGGGAGACCATTTATGTGATGGAAATTTGAGGGTCTCATTTAGATTGAGTAATAGAGAGTTGGGTATAAAGGGAGGTGCGTCGGGGATGGAAGTGTGGACATTGAGTGTTATACTTAATTGGATGATGTATTTGATAATATAGAGGGAGAAAACGAAGATAGAATAGACAAGGTACTTCCCCACTACACTCTGACAATTTACCTGACGTGAGACCTCCGGCTCCTTATAATGGTCACTTTTGTGCGGAGTATCCATCATCTCATCCATCCTCATTAAGCTCAATGAAGAGGAAATCGGGCGTGATGGCAAATTACGCTACATATATCTTTTCCATTGAACACGCACTCCTCTTTTCTACAAATACTTCCATAGCTAGAAAATATGTCCTTAGTCTGCTTCATCCCAATAACACTGATATCCCGCCACAAGACCACAACCACCAAACCAACAGCCCAAAACGCCGCCTCCGCAACCAACATCCTCATCTGCGCATCCCTATAAACATGGTAAATCGTCACTCTAGTCGCCGAGCCCACCGGATATGCCAACATCGTCGTGAGATCCGCATAGATCAGAGGTAGATTAGGTAATTCCTCAACAGGAAGATACTCAGCCAGTTTCTCAGGCAAAACATCTTGCCAGATAGCCGCCGCAACCGTAAGACCGACTGCACCGCCGATATTCCCTAGCATGACTTGAATAGCCAGGAAGACAGCTTCGTGTTAATGTGAAGCGACTGCTAAGATGACGATCTCGTCGTAGATAGTTATGATGCCTACTGCGATGGAGATGAGGATTTGACGCATAATTATATTTCCGACATGGCTATTAGATTGACGAAAATAGATCATTGAACCCATGCCAAGGACTATTAGTGGGATTCCGGTGTACAAGCATACGGGTTTGCAGCGGCCGCAGTAGTGGATTAGGAGGCCTACGGCTAGGAAGCAAAGAACGGAGCACACGGTATAGGTTTGGACGACGTAGCTTGCGTTTCACACACTCAGGTTATTCAGCACCTGGAGGAAGGAACTGAAGTAGCTGGTCTAGCAGTAGTAACTGATAAATAGCGTAGTGGAGAGAATGCACGCGCCGAAGACGGTTCGATCTAGGAGGAGGGAATACGGGATGAAGGTTGTTGGGGCGAAGAAACGCTCTTAGATTCTAGAGGCGATAATAAGAAGGATTCTGAAAACTAGGAAGCAAATAATTAAGGGAGATTGCCAGTCTTTTGCTTGTAAGATATATAAATTAAAGGGGAGGAGAAAGAGTGCTACGCCGACTGAAAGCAGGATCAGGCCGATCGCATCGAATTCCCGACAGTAGTAGAGGAAAGATTGTCATGCTGTGTGCTCAGTTTCCCGCTTCGGGACAAGGCATTGCTTCTTCGCTTTAAAGTAGTTTTAGAGCAGAAAGGCGAACAGCGGAAGCGTAATGACAGGGACGAGAATCGTGAACGTTCCAAAACACCACCGCCATCCTGGACCGTTCAGGTAGCCCGAGGAAATTGGCTAAGCCTACCAAAAAGTAATCAGGTTCGGAAATGATGCAAGAGCCTGCATCAGGCCCGGTTGCGTAGTGAGGATGTGTCGGCGACGAACACATTTAGACTGTATTGGATGCCGTTATTTCCCACCGTGTAGAAAACCTGAGCGGCAGCATACGCCTCAACATTATTACACGCCGCTATCATAATCAACCCTACGGTAGCAATGAAGATACAGAAGAGGTAGCCCGGGGGTCGCCCGAAGACGTCTAAGATCTTAGCCAAAGTGAGGTTGGTGACACCACGGATGACACTGCTTAGGATACCGACGGTGGGCGTGAGAGCTACCGTGCTGCCGGATAACATGCCCTCGACAAGTTAGGTCAGTCAGATCATGAGGTAGGCGAACAGCAGCGTGGCCGTCGTCTAGGCTACTGTCACGGCCTCCATGAACTGGACACCTAGTTGCGCATGGCTGTTAATCACGGCATCGTTGCCGTCAAGATTAGTCGGACCAGTAACTATAGCATAGGTCTTTTTAGTACAGTCGTTGGCCTATTCTAATATTATAATATAAGGTTAAAAAAAATAAAGAGGAAGGCTAGCTAGTAAATAGCAAAATAATAAGAATAAACTAGTTTAAGAATTAACCTTGCCTAATAAAATCATTTAATGTAAATACTAATAATAAAATATTTTTAAAATATTAGTCCTTTATATAAGTATAATAATAATAAAGAAAGAGTAGTAAAGGTCGGAGTACGGACTAATAGTAACCAGCTTAAGTATTCTTACTCTTAGTTTATTTAATTGGCTATGTTACAAGTTACTATACATTACATAATTAGGCCTATAACGGTGAGATTAACCTGCTCATTTGGATGCTCTATTTGCACGCTTATCCAATCCGTTGTGTTCGGGTAAGCCTAATCTGCTCAAATACCCCTGTCCATGAATTTGCTCATATACGCCTCAAAAGTTCAATCTTCTCTCTATGACGACAATTTTAAACATTAATCTAGACCATTCACTATCCCGAATATCGACGTTTCGGAGATTTCAATTTGAGCTCATACTTGACTACTATACATTTTACCAAATTACCAGTGAAACAGAGCCCATCCCACTAATCGTGCCATGTCTATGAAAACCCAAGTAACTGTTTTACAACTAAGGAGACGTATTTGACCACAGCTCCCACCAAAGCAAATCTACTCTCTTGACCAAAGGTCCCAAGCACAATGCTCACCATGCGGAACCGTCTCCCATATTTCAACACCTTCTTCTCCCACTGACGCATATCAATCTTCCCTTCCAGCACCTCCTCCAACGCAAAGCAATCAAAGGCAGCCTGATTCGTACTCAAAGCAATATGAGGTCGAAATGCCACAAGAGCGTCACCAACCAAGACCATTTTGCTATTGAAGAAAGAGGCTTTCTTGGAGATGGTATCATGGATCTTGGTGACGAAAGGGTTTTCGGTCTTCTCCAGTAACTCTGATATTGCTGGTGGCATCTGCGACATTCCAATCTTCTTTTGCTTTTCCCATACCTCTGGTCGGACGAGCCCTCTTGGGACAGTGCCGAAATGTGTCTTGCCGTCAACATCGGTTAGGGTTTCGGAAAGCTCTGGGGATCCTTCTGGGAGATTGTAGTACCAGACCCAGTTTAGGAGACGTTCGCCTGGACCCATGTCTCCGTCGTCGGTTGGAATGATGTATCTATATTGACATTAGCGTACCTCGTCTTGTGATTGAGGATAGGCAGGACTTACACGAGGATATAACTGCGGTGCATGAAGTACAAAGTGAACCTCTCGTTGAACATTTTCCTACTTTCTGCGGTGACATCTTTCTCTCTGACCGTTCCTCTCCACGACACGTATCCTGCGTATTGACGTTGAATGTTTGGCATGAGAAGACTGCGGATCCCTGAGTTCGAGCCATCAGCAGCGACTACGAAGTCTGTAGATAGGCTATGCACTTCGCCGGTGTCCAGGTCCTCGTACTGTATGCGGACAACGTTGTCTTCATCTTGTACATTGGTGACTTTAACACCAGATAGATACTCAGCCGTCCCCTTGGACAATTCTTTGTGATCCAGAGGTATCTCTGGTACAGCATTGGAAGTCTGGCCATCGAAATTCGCACGTAGGATATTCCAAACAAGTCCCCAGCTAGTCATATCCAGGTCATGATGGACGTCGAGTCTATCCTTGCCATGCCGATCGACGACATGTGTTCTTGCAGTGCTGATTGAGAAGTCACGATTTGTCGCGTCAAACCTTTTCAGGAACTTGACGACGTCAGGTCCGGCGCGGATACCTGCGTCATACCCATATCGGTATTTCGATTTGTCTTGCTCGAGGATGGTCACGTGATAGCCATGGTGTTTCAACATAACGCCATGTATCAGACCAGTCAACGATCCTCCGATCTGTGGCGTTGGAAATTAGCCGAGAACGTTAATGGGGCTGAGGAACCAGTTACATACGATGATGGCGCTTTTTGTCATCTTGTGGAGTGCAGTCAGTGGCTGAGACTTGAACGGAAAAATTCAAAGCTACTTCCTAATCCTTATCAGGAAGCTCAGAAGGAACAAGAAGTCGCACGTTGATGACCTCAATGGCTTTCACCTTCTCTCTGGTATGTATTCATATACCACTACACGAAACAGTTAGGCTCCAGCGGCCCCCACCTACAGTGAACAGACACGCCAGAATAACGTGGCACATTCATTCTGTTCTGGTGCGTTTGGAATGGCCGCAATACCCTTCCTTGCATCCTAATCTATTCTCGGGTTGTACCAATAATTTGCCTTGTCGAAGTTTCCAATGACTCGGTAGCGACCCCTAAACAATTCCTCCCAAGACTTTCGCAATTGCCGAAGAACCCTGACCATGCATACTAGCAATATTTCCAACAGTCTTACTCCATACTAACCCCATGCCCCGCCTTCTTGGCCACTGGGTAGCGCTCCCAATCGCTTGGCCTTCGAGAAGGCAACCAATAGACTATTTTTAGCAACAGTGCGGGGGGTAAAGATAGAAAGATAGAAAACAAGACATATTAGTTGCCTACATCCATTCCTGCACGCATGATTCGTCTTCCTACTCGATGCCATGATAATCACATGAAGTCCCAAACCACCTCCCATTTCCGGCGTATTGGCGCATTCCTGGGGCACCAATCCCCGATCTGCTATGACAACCCAGCACCCCCTTGCTTGTCTGCCGAGAACTCACACTCAGCCACCCACCTCTCTCTTTATGCGTATCGTACTGTTCAATGCTACTTGGGGGCCAAAGTTGGCGTAAAGAAATGATCGCGTTCGCTGGATGTGTTGTGAACGCCGAGAGAGAAATGTATGTCAGAAAGGGCACAGCGGAAACTAACGTATTGGCTCATTTACTTTGATGCCCGTTGTTCTTATTCACCGGTCGTTAGGGTGTGGGGAAATCGCTGTGTATGTTTGTTGTTTGTATTGCGGTCATAGCTTGATATAAACTTCGCTTTCTTGATTTGATTCAACATATCGAGCAGATTCTTTACTCCACTTTCACGAGATACACTTACTCTTCATTGCGCATACCCTTTCATCATGTTCGGTCTAAACACCCAAGGCCAGAAAGGCTTGGACGTTTCCATTTCTTGTACCACCCTTTACATAGCTGCCGTAATCCTGCGCATTCTATGTAAGATCTCGCAAAAGAACGGGTTCCACTTCGACGACCTATGGATCGTTTTGGCGGTCTTCGCTTCCTTCGCTGCTAATGCGGTTCTTATGTGGGGTTCAATTACCGGAGGAGGTGGAAAAGAGATGAAGGCGATTCTGATGTCAGGAAGTAAAGACATGATGTCGCAGCTTTCAAACTATCTCGAGGTAATACTGTACTCTTCTTCCCTGGCCCAAGCTCCATATCTAACGCCGTTTCTAGGGGCTACTCCTAGCCTGGACATTTTACCTCACAGCCACATTCTTCATCAAGATGTCGCTTTTATTCCTTTACCGGCGCATCTTTCCCTCAGAAGGCTACCGCAAGATTTCACTCGGAATAATCTTCGTAACCATCGCATGGTTCATCGGTGCACAGGTTGGGAACTTCGTCATTTGTATACCATTCGATTCGTTTTGGGATCGCACGAAACCTGGGAAATGTCTCAATTTCAACCTCTACGCACTTGTAATCGGGATTATTGAGACTGTTATCGATGCTGCTGTTCTGGCTTTGCCCATTCGAGTCATGTTATCTTTACACCTGCCTGCTCATAAGAAGTTTGGTATAACTGGTCTCTTCGTTTTGGGTGGCTTGTAAGTCGTATTCATGCGCCACTCATTTATAACCCTACTAATATCGCATGCAGTGTTATCGTCACTGGCATCGTCCGAGTAAAACTCATGTACCAACCACACTCAATATACGGTAAGCCAACCCCACAACATCACCCATACATCCACTAACCAACTCCCAAGTCCGTTTCGCCGAAGCCTTCATCTGGTCAAACGTCCACCTCGCAACCGCCATCATTTGCGCTTGTCTCCCAATCTACAAACCACTATCACAAGGTCTTTCCCACATATCAATCCGGTTCATCGACTTCTGTCAGTCAAAGCAAAGCTCCTTGCCATCGTTTGTTCGGCCTCGACGAGGGATGAATACCGATAACGGTGAGCGAAAAACTCCTAAACTCACTATTAAGGGGCTTCCACTTAGTGGATTCGGTACTTTGCGTGTTACGGAAGTCCAGAATGAGAAAGATGATGTTAATTCTACGAGGTCGACGTTGCCGGAGGAAGAGGTTGTTCGTATGGTGTGATAGATAGGGGAAGGGTGAGTGGGAGAATATATGTTACCTGTATCTTTGTGTGATTCTTGGATATATATGAATTGGTCATAGTGTCTATGGACGATCGCCATATTTAGTATTGGGGTGTTTGAATAAAACGATGACTCGTTTCAGGGGTGATTGAAAAAAATAACGTATCTTCTATGTAACTATCCTCACCTTATAAGAGAGATGAGATATCATGACGTAGTTTGTAAATGGACTACTTTTTGTTGACAGAATACAATACTTCCCACAATATAACTATGTACTACATAGTAGCACATCAAAGGTCGTCGACCTAAGATAATCGGGAAATTAAAGTTGAAGTAAAGTTTTGGTGCATTTGAGGTTTGCGAATTGATCTTTCACGATCTAGTTCAGTTGTACAGCATCGAGCTAGCCGCAATGTTGAGAAACAGATCAAAGCTCATTCTATCAACCCTTAATTAAACCCTACCAGCTATCCAAAAACTCACTTCCAGACAGCATCATCATTCACAGTCTGAAACTTCCACCCTTCATGTCCAAAAGGCCACCCAACAAGCCCAATACTAAGTTTCGTACCCTGTTCAATCTCTTCCTTCTGAGCCTTAAGTTCATCAACATCCCAATTAGTCCACACGAACTTATTCTTCAAGAAACGGGCCTCAGGGCTGGCGAGCCAAACATTGAAGCTGGCGGGTAGGGATACTACATTCAGGTCAGCCTTCAACTCACTCACTAAATTTCACTTTTCAATACTTACCATGATCCTCAAACCCAACAGCAGCAACGCCCCCAGCTTCCCTATTCATATCCGTATCAACAACCCCCGGCTGCACATGGAAAATACTAATATCGGGGTTTGAAAGAGCAACAGAGTCCCAGAGCCGGATGATGCCTAGTTTGGAAATACTATATGCCGCGAACCCAGGAGCGACGTTCAGATGAGCTGCCCATGATGACATGTTGATAATGACTGCGTCTTTTGCTGCAAAGCGAAGGAAGGCCTGTGCGACGAATAAAGATCCACTGATGTTCTGCTGGATGGAATCGAGGAATCTGGACCCATTGACGTCTTTGGTTGCTTCCATGGGTCCCGTGACTGCTGCGTTGGAAACTAGAACGTGGATCTTTGCATTGCCGGCAAATTTGGCAATGGCGGTGTCGACTTGGCTTTGCTTGGTGACATCAGTGGAGGCGGTGAAGACTTCGACATCAGGAAATTTTTCCTGGATAGAGGCTTTTGTGTCGAGAAGTGGTTTTTCTCTACGACCAAGGAGTGCAATTCGAGAGGCGCCTGCTGAGGCAAAGTAACGCGCTGTTTCGGCACCGATGCCTGTTCCACCTCCTGTTACTACCACTGTCTTGCCTTTCGCTGAGAGCTCAGGGCGGGTGGGTGAGAGGGAGGGATAGGTGTTATCGTGCCAGGTTGAAGTTGGGGAAGGGAATGGAGCCATTGTGAATTTAAAATGTTGGAATATATGATTGAAAAGAATTAAATGGTTGTTTGATGGGAATCATATTTTTGAGTCAATCGATGATATCTATTTATCTTCATGTTCGGTCAAATTTGCAACTCTGTTTTAATGGCGGGATCGTACAACTTCGAGTAAAAGGACATTTTGTAGGTGTCGTGATATCATAACTTTGAGTAATGGAGTATGATGAGTTAGTGTCTCCCCGCATTTGCAAATTGAACCGCCCTTCGGACTATTTCGAACGGACGTAGTGGTGCTGACAAATGCTGACAAATGCGATCCCGTTCATATAGGCATGGTATCTCACGACGTGTAACACCTACGGCGGATCAATTTGAAGAACTTACCATGTATGAAGATAACTTACAGCCAGTGCTACGATGCAGCCAGTGTAATAAACCGTTTGATAAGGGTGAGTCGACGTTTCCTGAGGCGGCATGGAGTTATATACTTACGGTGACACTGCAGAGTCGTCCCTAAAGAGACATGGGTACTACTGTCGATCCCGAAAGGCTGGTGGCAATACACGGTTTCGATACTGTATCGCATGTGCGAAGGCGAAGGCGCGTTGTGATAATCGGCGTCCCGAGTGCTCGAGATGTAGCACTAAGGCCCAAGAATGTCATTATCCAAGAAAAGCAACCAAAGATCCAGCGCCAAGGGTTCAGCATAGAAATCACGCTTCGGCCAAACAACAAGAACTGGTGCCTCCATTGGTGGTGGATTCGTCCAGTGTTGCAAGTCACCAAGAAGTAACCAATGATGGTGAGCCGACTTTTGACACTCGACTTGGTCTGCCAGAGTTAGAGTTGCAAAATCATCTTGACTGGGATGTTGAAGATATTGATATCGATTTTGATTTCGCGGGCTTGAATTCGATGAATTATGAGACTATTCAACCTCCGTTGTCGGGGTCGACTTCGTCATCTTTACTCCATCTTCCGACACCTTCCATCCCTTCCCCTAGAATGTCAATACCAAGATCACCAACTCAAACCCCACGATCTCTTAGCACCGAGCGATCAAAGGTGAAAAGTGCAGGGCAAAGAACCGCAAGTCTTATCATGCACACCATGAATTCCTTCCCACTGATGTTACTCCGTCATAACACCCTTCCGCCATTCATCCACTCGCAATTACTGGCTTCCGATATCGGGAAAACCTTCATGGAGCCATTGAGCAACTGTCTTAGTTTGGTGCATATGATTAGTAGTGGAGTTCAAGGGAGTCGAAAGTTATTCTGGAAGAATGTGCGGTTAGAATGTGAACGACTATGTGAAGAGGTACGTTTTACTATGTGGCAATTCTCAGATATGGAATTCGGTCTAATTGGTTTAAGCATCTGAACCTCAATAAATGGGAACTTCTTGCCGCGATGCAAGCGCTCTCAATCTACATACTCATAAGGGTGAATGAAGGCGAGACGGATTACAATAATGTCGACTCTCTACTAACCGCCACAGTCACTGTAAGCCCAATTTCATTCCACCTCTTCCACAACCTCTAATATAAATGTAGTTGATGGCGAGACGGATCACCTGTAGTGACATTACATGTAACTCACACTCTGCACTATGTCACTACGGCCTCTCAATAAGTTGGCAAGATTGGATATTCGAGGAATCGCGACGAAGGTTAGTTCACCTACACTTCATCACGTAATGGAAAGATTCTAATTATATTGAAGGTTATCCGTCATATACCGCCTTATAAACCTCCTCGTCTACTTCGAACCCACATCCCGCTGCAACCTCCCAGCCGACTTAATCCTCGCCCCACTTCCATCAAAAAAGCAGCTCTGGGAAGCAAGTAACGAGTTCGTCTGGAAAGCGGAAAGCGAAAAGGAACCTGGTGTTCAGACAGCGTTTGGATTGGCTGCCAACGGAGATCTGGTTAGATTGCATGAGGGAAGGCTATATTGTAGTGATGCCGTGTTGGCATATAAGTCGTTAGACGACGGGGTAAGGAAGGAGAGGAGTGCGGAGAATTGGGAGGAGTGGTGTATGGGGATGGATGGGTTTGGGGGGTTGGTTCTGCTTGCGGCAAGTTTGGTTGGGTAGGATGGTGGATTTGGAATGTGTTTCGAGATGATAGCGAACTGCCAATACGTAATTGGTTTACGCGGTATGATGCGATGCCCGCTAGATTTGGTATCGGCTTTTCAATTGAGAGCATGTTGCCATGAGATGGATATCAGAGTACTCTCCTAGCAATCGACTTGTATCATCTGGATGGGCTCAATTATTCTGAGGTCTCGTTATCAGACATTTGCGATGGTCTTAGACACCATTGTGAAAGGGATGTATTCGCTTTCGCACGTGTAGCAAAGATCAATCCGGGTCGTAATAATGGGTTCTGAGGAATTCGGCCTTGTTAAAATACTGAGCAATGGAAACTTCATGGGATTGAGAGATGTAATGGATGAACTCGGAAAAGAAGATTTGTTTTGGAAGGGAAATCTCATTTACTACTCTCCACCGTCCTCATCATCTCGCCATCACGGTGTAATTCTACTACACCAACGAAAATAACAACAAGTCTACCTCCAGCACCATCTGTAACTCCAAACACCAAACGCTCAAAACCCGATACCTAACACTGTGTTCACCTTCGCTTTCATCAAAGGAGTATCAAAAACCCAGCACGCCGTAACCGATATTGAAACCAAGCCCCATTCCCCAGCAGGAACTTTCTTCAACCCAGCAACATACCAACCTAACCAGAGCCACGGAAACACACCGTGAAGCACGGCGGCAGGCATGCTACGGAGCCGAAGAGAAAGGCCACTGCTACAGTACTAGTTCAAAAGTTCGTGCACACCACCCCTATCCCCACCAAAATTTAG